>JBBPMS010000220.1:22434-35597 GCA_038090435.1 Phylloporus scabripes | reverse complement strand
AGCAGCTGGAGACAATCTTCTCAAACACTCAGCACTAATGCACTTTTATCTTGTCAATACGCACCAATCGTCGTCGACATGGAGGCTGACGATGAAAAGAGTAAATGAAGAAGGTGTGGTCCATGGGCACACAGGTTGCCCCATCCCCACTCGTGACTGTACAACTTCATTTCGGTCGCTATACATGATGACTACTAGTCAGGCTGATGACCAGACTAGATGACTACCTACAACAGGATCAAGCGCTAGTCATTCCCCAACGAATTCAAGCCTACACCACATGTTTGTTATGCTGACTGTGGTTCTAGCCCAAGGGGTCGATTTCGGACAGGTTAAGTCTGAAATGCATTCAAGCCAGCCATTGTTGCTTTCCGAATAGGCATAAAATCTTTTGTCCGTACATTTATTCAGAGTTTACTCTCTTCTAGCGACGCTCAGAGATGTTCACGCATTATTGGGACGCGACGAGAGAACCATGTAGTCCATTCGAGTTGAGCAAGTACACTGTTTCTATAGTTTTGAGATCAAGTAGTAGCGGTCATCTTTTCTAGCTTTTCTTACAAGGACCCGCCCGAGTTGCTCATGTCCCATTGCTCCTTTTTGGATGCTTCCCATCTTCCTCTCGGCTTCATGAAGTAGCACCTCCCATCCACCATGGCACGATTAACCATCCCCGTCGTCTGCCCAGCTACTTTCCCTATCAATTTCATTGTCGTAGCATGCCAGTCGAGTCGTTGAACAGAGGCGCAGGGGAGAGGGGGAAAAGAAGGATACCAAACGGAGAGGGCGTGGAGACGACTGCATGAGCAAAACGGCAGCGTCATGCGGGAGTCAGGTGGACGCAAAACTGAATGCCGGGAATGCGTGTGCGATCGACAACATACCAGGTCCCGACACCATTGTTGAAGACACTTGCCACCACCGAGTCACAAGGATAGATTGGAACGAGGTTAAGAGCTGACAGCCAGTGCGAGATGATCAAGCCCAAGACGAAACGGTCACAACGACTCGAGAGTCAGGGAACCGGACCAGAGGGTCCTGAGGGAACCGACACCAAGTCACTGGACGTTGCATTCAGAGGCGCAAGATGAACAGGCACAGTTGTTTCCGTCAAACCAGGCTCGATGTTGCTACTACCGCCCGCGACCTTCCTCCGCGCCATGAAGTAGGATGTGTATACTATTGTCGGTTTCTGCTCGAGGTACTCTGGTGTCAGAAAGACAAATCTCGACATTAGGATTGTGAAACAGAATGTCGTTGGACATATCAAGGGTTGAGCCCTGCTTGGGACTGAAAATGTCTCAGCCTTGGGGGGAAATAAGAGTCCACATGTCCTTGGCACAAAGACCTGTGTTATTGTGGGAATTTTGGTGGTCCGAGGGTTAACTTTTAGCGACGATGAGTCAAGGACTTCCCCCGCGGTCTTCACAGGGTGTCGTTGCTGTGTACGCGTCTACAACCATCGACGCCCCCCGCTATGTCGTATGGAATGTGTTGACCGACTGGGGATCTTACCGCGAATGGTACGTCGCTCATGCAGACGCTTAGATCGACGTGACGCCATTTGCAGGAACCCATTTGTGTATGTACCATCTCGTTCGAGTACACCGGTCTGATCAGTGGCGTAGCCGGAACCAGTGTCTCACTGATCCACACAAGCGACCGCTCCCCGAGCAGACTCCGCGGGTGGGCGCCCATTTGCTTATTTATCCGGTCCACCTTCCGCCGTCGATGGCGCCGCACAAGATGATACCCGCCATGTCAACATTCCAGGTTATCACCACCTTTGATCCGGACAATTACCGGTGCGCATGGCAAGGTGCGCAGTTTCCGGCATGGCTGCTATTCAACGAGCGGTGGCAAGCGTTGGTGGAGGTGGAGGTGGACGGGCGAAAGCAAACGCGCTATGAAACGATTGAAGTGTTTGGTGGATTACTGGCTTATGTGCTCAAATTCACGCTCGTCGGCGTGCTTGAGCGGGGGTTTATTGCGATGGGGGAAGGCCTAAAAAGGCGGGCCGAGAGTGACTAATCTTAGACCCCTCTTAATAAATTAAATATAAAATCTGACACATCCCGGCGCCCTTTTCTTCTTGACCACGTACATGAACCCCAACAAAACAACGCTCTACGACGCACGGGGCAGACAGCAGACGTACATCGAGTCGGCCATGCAGAGAAAGGAGCGCATCGAGTTTCTCAAGCAGAGGGAATGGATCAGACGTGTCGCAGAGTGGGTCAAGGAAACAAATGCCCAGAACTACGCGGTTCGTCTCTCTCCACCCACGCCGTCCTCGCACTCATATCTTCTCCAGCCGGCCCATGGTCGCTCTAGCCGATCGTACTCGCCATTCTACCCGGATGGCCAGCCATCTGCGATCCCCTTTCCCTGCGTAGAGGAGGAGGAGGAGCCCTACATCATCTACAGCGCGTCTCCGAGTTCTTCCCTGTCCTCCCTCTCCGAGGAGATCACTCCTGTTTTGCCGCTCAACAGTGGTCCCTCTCCCTCCCTTAGTCTTGCCGTCGCAGGCGTGCCACAGCCCGCCCAGCGGCGGCCGTCTGGACATCACCGGAGATGCAGCAGCGCCAGTCTCCGCGGTCACACACGCAAGCAGTCCCTGTCCAGCATATGCGAGGTCCCTGAAGAAGACTAGATCCTCCACGTGTTTGATTTTGTATGGCACTAGCTGGTTTCTGGTCCTGTCGTTGGCGATGCTGGTTACCGTCCGTCGTAACGCGGAGCGTTCAGGGTGTTGCCCCTTAGCTTTATCATGTTCCTGATACCTGTGTCTTTCTATACCCACCTTTCACCCGCCATCATCTGTACCACCCCTCATCATCCCCGTACTGTTGTTGCAGATCATACATAGACTTTTTATCGTATTGTATGAATAAATGTCGCCTTGCTGTGCACTTTGACTCTCACCATCATGAACACCAGACCCACTCGCCCACCCCACGCCCACCCTGGCAGGGGCAGATCCCAAGGCCCCCCTCGTGCCCGCGGCACAGGCAGAGGCGCACCCCCCGCCCGACCCGCCGACGGCGTGTAAGTCCCATCCACGCCCCCCTCATCCATGCATCTAACCCCACACCAGCATCTTTATGCCGCACCGACCGCCCACGGTCGACGCCCGCGTACAGGATGACTCCGACGTCGCCGTCGTCGCCCGCCTCCCTACCCCAGGCACTGGCCCGAGCGGCCTCCCCCTGCGCCCCGGCTTCGGCACCCACGGCCGCCCCATCGCCCTCCGTGCCAACTATTTCCCCGTGCGCGCCACGCGCGCGGTCTTCGAGTACCGCGCGGAGATAGCGCTCCCCGGGCACACGCTCGCCCGCCGCGTGCGCCAGCGCGTGTTCGCGCTCGCCGAGAACACGCCCGCGTGGGCGCAGATCGCGGGGCACGTCGCGCACGACCGCGCCGCGAAGCTCGTGGCGTCTGCCAAGCTCGCGCCCGAGCCGCTCACGATACGCGGGCCGTACCACGAAGAGGGCCAGGCGCCCACGGGCGAGTACACCCTCACGCTTGTCTTCGTGGGCGAGGTCGACCAGTCGGTTCTGGACAGGTGCGTGACCGCTCCGGGCGTGCGGGCGCGGGTCTGATGTGGCGCGCAGATGTCTCGGGGGCGAGCCCGTCGAGGCGCAGACGCTCTCCAAGGTGCTTTCGGCGCTCAACCTCGTTCTCACGGCACGCCCCTCTCGGACGGGCATCAAAGTGGGCCGGGACGACGATACGAAAAAGCACCCGGACCAACGCCTGTTTTTCAAGGACCCACCTCCCAAGGATATCGGCGGAGGGCTCCATGTCAGACAGGGTTTTTATGTCTCGGCTAGACCCGCACACCAGCAATTGATGGTCAATGTCAATACTTGCCATGCGGCGTTTTACAAGGAGCAAAACTTTGCAGATGCCATGGCACAATATACTCAGATGGGCGGTAACTTGAATGATTTTGGGAGACAAGTGCGGGTCAAGACCCAGCCCAAGGAGAATATCGTCATGATACAGGGTATATCCAAGTCGAATGCACTTGAGCACAAGTTTAAGCACAAGAAGCATGGTTTTGTCACCATTGCACGGTACTATCAACTTGGTGAGCGGTGATCATCTTGATTCGAGTGTTGCTGACCAGCGTAAAGAGCACGGAATCACATTGCAACAGCCTCATCTTCGACTTCTCGAAGGCCCAAAAGGCAGCCTCTATCCCCCAGAAGTCTGCAAGATCACCGCAGACCAGGGCTTCAAGGGCGAGCTCGCCAACCCCAAACACGCGAAACAGATGCTCGACGTGGCGTGCAAGCTGCCCAAAGATAACGCCAACGATATCGTCAACAGAGGACTCGACCTGCTCGAGTTCCGCGGCTCAAACCCCCTGTTGGATACATTTGGGATTCAGGTGGGCACCGAGATGGCCGTCGTGCCCGGCCGCGTACTCGACAAACCAGGATTGTCGTACTCTTCTGCCAAGCCGGCCCCCATTGACGACCGTGCGTCGTGGAATCTCCGCGGTGTCAAGTTTGCTGTCGGGGCGCGCCTGGACAGATGGGCCGTGCTCGTCATTCAGGACGGTGAAATGATTTTAACCCGCGATGGAGTGCGAAGGATCGCTGACGGATTCCGCGACATGTGTAACACAAGCGGCATGAAAATGCAGGCACTGGCGGCGAATGCGTGTGAGCGGGTGGAAATACCTCCCAAAAGCGACTCGTTTCGAGACGACGCGATGGAACGCATTGAAGATGCTATGAAGATGCTTGTGGCAAAGACCAAGGCAGAGCTTGTCCTCGTCATGCTATCCAACGAGGACAAGGCGATTTACAATGGCGTCAAGCGGCTCTGTGACATCCAGCTCGACGTCGCCACTGTCTGTATGCAGTCCGTTAAAGCGCAGAAGAAACAACTGCAATACTATGCCAACGTGGCACTCAAGGTGAACATGAAGATGGGTGGTATCAACCACACACTGGACGCCAACAGCGGGATGTGGCTCAAGCGTGTGCCGACGATGGTGATGGGCATGGACGTGACGCACCCCGCCAAGGATGTGTCTGTCACTGGAACACGTCAGTATCTTTGACGTGCACAGAGTGTATGTGCTGATCGACCATAGCATCTATTGTGGCGGTGGTTGCAAGCGTCGATGATAACTTTGCGCAGTACCCTGCGGCACTTGCCTTGCGAGAAGAGAGCAAGACCGAGGTATCTCGAATCCTGTGCCTGGTATTCGTCTGAATGTTGGCCTAGATTAAGCGTCAAGAAGACCCAGTACTTAGGGACATGTTCATTAGTCGCTTTGAGCTTTACAGGAAACGTAACAAGGGAAGACTGCCGGGGCGCGTCATCCTATTTCGAGACGGCGTCTCTGAAGTAAGTCCGCTTGTCCTACCACCTTGATGGCCATTCATGCGCATTGCGTCGCAGAGCCAATATGGCCAGGTACGCGAGTACGAGCTGCCAGAGATGGAGGAGGCTTTCAAGCACTTTGAAAACTATCGACCCAAGTTGAGCATCATCGTGTGCGGCAAGCGACACCACACGCGGTTCTATCCCACCAATACAGACGACGCTGCGGGCGATGGCAATCCGCTCCCTGGCACGGTCGTCGACCGTGGCATCACACCGGTGTACGAGTTCGACTTCTTTTTGCAAGGTGCGTGAGTTGTACCGCGTTGGCCGTGTTCTGACGCCGTTGCAGCGCACGGCGGTCTGAAAGGGACCACTCGCCCAACGCACTACTTTGTCGTGCACGACGAGAACGGGTTCAGCGCGGACGATCTGCAGCGGGTGACCAACGACCTGAGCTACATGTTTGCGCGTGCGACCAAGGCGGTCAGTCTCGTCTCGCCTGCGTACTGGGCTGACATCGCGTGTGAGCGCGGGCGGTGCTACCTGCACAAGCTGTTGGCGGGTGGCAAGGAGGAGGGGAAGGGGAAGAAGCGGGCGGAGAGCGCGTATGACCGGGCGGTCCGGCTGTGGGGCAGCGGTGTTTCGGGCAAGCTGAGGGACACCATGTTCTACCTCTAGTGGCTGTGTAGATAACGATGCCTGTTTTGCTGCAAGGAAGCTGCCACTGCGGCGCTGTCCGCTTCACGGTCCAGAGCCACACTCCGGTGCCCTACCAGGTACGCCTCCAGACAGCCCTCCCCGACACGCCCTCATCGCTCGCCAGCTCTGCCTCTGCTCCATCTGCCGCAAAGTCGGCGGCGCGGGGGGCTCCATCAACCTTGGCGCCCTCGCCGACACCCTAACCATCACCCAGGGTGCAGAGCACATCCGGTGCGCACCTCCGTGCGATGCCCCGTGCGTGCTGACCCCCGACAGCGTCTACCACGCCGCGCTCGACCGCGATACGCCCGCAGCGTCCGTGGCGACGTCGGAGCGCCGCTTTTGCGGCGCGTGCTCGGCGATGCTGTGGGTGTACGACGGGCGGTGGCCGGAGCTGCTCCACCCGTTCGCGTCTGCGATCGATGCCCCGGCGCTCGAGGCCCCGGCGGAGATGGTGCGTGTCACTGCGTGTGTGCGTGGGACGGGCTGACCGTGGCGCGCAGGTGGTGGTGAAGAGGGACTCCAAGCCGGCGTATGTACGGTTGCCCGAGGGACAAAAGGACGTGTACGACGGTTTCGGGCCGGACTCGATCGAGAGCTGGCACAAGAAGCAGGGCAAGTATGTGCCGTAGGAGACCGAACGAACGTGTCATTACAGGGGACCAATGGATACAAAAATTATGCTACACGTCACGCTGCGTGTTTGGCCAGCGACTCTCTGGGCTGGGTGAGGATAAAGCCTGGGGCGGCGATGAGCGCGCGTCGAGAGGGGGGGGGGGGACTGCACACGTACCTTTGAGCCCCGCCGCCTTCTCGCCCTGCCTCCCAAAGCCCATGCCAGGCCTGCCGGACCCGCTCGACGACCCCGCGAGCGTGGATGACTCGCCCGTGCGCCCCCCGCTGCTGCCCGTGCATGCCGGCGAGAGCACGGAGCGCATGTCGGCACTGGGTGCGTGCGTCGGCAACGTGTCCCTGCCGCGCTCCCGCCACGACAGCACCGAGCGTTTATCCTTGGCCCTCTCCCGGAACACCAGCCCGACGAGCATGTTGAGGCAGCCGACTGAGAAGAGCAGGAACGCCGTCGCGAGGGGGAGCGCGCCGACGTAGTGCGAGAGCACGGACGCGCCGATGCTAGACAGGAGTCAGGGTCGCATGGCGTGGACGAGAGGGGGGAGGGGGGAGGGGACGTACAGGCATTGCATGACGCCGAGAGCGCCGACGCCAAATTCTCTACCGAGGACGGGGAAGAAACGGTCAAAGAACGCTGCGGGCCAGCCTACATGTGTTGAACCCCTCCAGTGGCATGTTCAACACGGCGAGAACGCGGCGACGTACCGATCTCGGACAGGACGAGCACGACCGTCTGAAAGATGATGAAGATGCGATTCAAAACTGCCCAAAAGGCGCCGCCCGGTTGGTTGGGCACGGTGCTGTTTCTGTGACCACGGTCATCTCGGACACACGGTGCGTGAACGCTCGGGATGGACACACGACGTACGGGATGTACTGTGAATTTCCAGCTTCGAACGCGGTCACGTTGAAATTGCCATTGGTGAACGCGTTGACGGCCTCGATGTCGTCCACCAGTTCGACGATGCTTGACGCGAATACGAGCAAGAGGGCAATGATACTCAATGCCCGGACGATGTTGAGAATTATAAATACACCTGTTGGATGCTGTCTAGACTCGAACGCGAACGGATGGCAAAGACGTACGCGCAAATCCAGGGAGGAACATGCTTGCTAGTCTGGAAGCGAACCTGCGCTTGCAACGTAGAGGTACAGAGATCAGGAAGCTTGGACCAGCCTCAAGCTGCGAAAACGATAGACAGAGTGGGCCCACGAGATGGCCGTGGGTCCTGCACTGCTGCATCATATATCATGGACGTCCATTTCCTTGGTGACTAAAGTCCTATTGTTCTCCAGTTGCGGAAACAATGCGATTGTGTTCATAGTACTTACAAGGAAAACAAGGAAAGGAACAAGGATCCGAAAAGGTATGTCTCCGCGGCAAACAAACAAAATTATGTACGAGAGTGGTACATTAACAGACGTAACATTGTCCAAAGCCCGGGTATATGACGCAAGGTATAAGAAATAATCAAGGAATTCTATGGCGTTTGTGTCGGTAGTGGTGGAACCTGCCCTAGCCGAGTACGTTGTGACTTCCTGTGCTGCTGTGCCGCTTGAGAGCGCTCCTGCTCGGCTCGCATCGCTTGCATAATATCAAGCTGTTGTGCTATAAACTCTTGGGTATTTGGTCTGTGACAATGTCAGCTGAGTCCATCCAATCGTCGAAATCATGGAAAAAACTCCCGTACCTCATGCGCAGGATGCGTATGATAGTCTCCCCGCTAAACACCTCCTTTTCTTGCTTCTCTTTCTTGCGTTCCTTAATTGTCCCAAGGTTTCTTTGGTTATAAACACTCTTGACACGCTTCTTGACAGGCACAGATTCCCGTAAACTCTGTTGCATAGCCCTAACACATTCTTCCATAAGCGTATCCCTGAAAACAAATCAGCCAACGTTCGTTGCAGCATTTTCTCACTCACGTGTGCCAATCATAGTACAGTCTAATCGATACCACGTCGCGATACTTTTGGTTTTGAAGGGATTCCAGCGGGACACCTTCGCCTTCAGCATGGAAGTAGTCTCTCAAGAACTGTGTATCTCAATCAGAATACAATCAACATTGCAAATCCAAAAACATGACCTTTAGCCACTTGAAGACGATGTCGACTTCCTTGTCGCTTAGCGGTTTCATGTCACTCGACTGTTTGGACAATGGGGGAATGAGAAGGCCTTCAATGACCGTCAAAACTTCCTTCCAGACTCTAAGCATCACCGTATCTTTAACTGTCTCGGCCAGGTATGTATTGAGGATCTGCAAGTTGGCATCGAAGTAGTCAAAGAGGGGAACGATGGCTCGCTCAATTTCGACGTCCGTCAATTCCTCTGGGCGAACGCGCGGTTTTTCCGATGAGGGCAGAGGAATTTGTACTTCGTTCGAAGTTGAACCGAGTGCAGACCGATAAAGGCCAGTAACATTCGCAAGTGCCTTGTTATAATCGAGAACCGTGCCAGTCTTGATGAGACTCTTCAACACTGTGCGCGACAACGACTGTCTTATGAACGGAGACATCTGAAAGGAAGTACAATGAGCACAATCTTGGCAAAGTGGCGTTCGCATATTAACCTTGTCAATGAAAATACGCATCATGTCACCCTCACTGCGCTTCAGAGACCTAAAGGCACGTCCAAAGTAGAACTGAGCATCGTCCTTTTCTCCCTCCATACTCACACGCAGGAGTATTCGACCTTGATGCCCATGGTTAGCAGCCTCGAGGTTCAGCCACACGTCGTGCGTCAGGTAATCCGCATATTGTGACGGGTTCAGGCAAATAAAACTACGACCGACAACGTCGTGTTGCCCGACTAGCGCACGATCTCGTACACTACACATGAGCCAGAGCGGTTTGTCGACAGAGATGTCAAACGTTTCTTCCCCTGTGGTGAAGTTCAGTATAATTGAGCTGTCAGACTGAATGGTTCTTACAGCGAGGGTTCAACGTCTCGTATATCGTCCGAGTCTTTACTAGCCGATTTCCTGCTTCATCGCTGAGCGTGACAAACGTGTCGAGTAGCGCCGAAGGACTGCTGTCGAGTGGTATCAGGTCCTCTGCCATCACGATCTTCACCGTGAACAGGAATCTGGGTCTGTCGACCTTCTCAGGCACAGGTGGACATGTGGACAACACCTCGGTGATCTTGTCAACTTGCATTTGGTTGTACATGTTGTCCAGAAGCTTTCGCGCAGATTCAACATTGTTGAGCTTGACGCATGACTCGGGGCGGAAGTTGAAAGGCTCAACCTTCTTCTCACTTGCTGTCGTGAGTTGCTTGGCCTTTTCAAGCCAAGCAGAAGACTTCTGAGGCTGTAGGTACTCGGCAGGGCGAGGGAACATCTCAGTCATGAAAAGGTCTTCGACTCTACGGCAATATTGCTCAAGGGCCTTTGAGATAGTCTGAAGGGGAATAAACACAGATGCCAATGCTTCAAAGGATTCGTACCTTGGAAAGACTAGTAAAGAACCTGGCGTTCTGGTATTCATCCGACCATTCCAATTCTTCCAGGAATGTGATGGGGCTACGAAGAGAATCAAACAGATCAACAATAGATGAGCTGTGTCCGTCGGTGTTTTCTGCTTCAAACTGCATTCACACATGAGCCCGAGAAACGCGTCGTGTCAGGCGAAAGACGAACCTTGTCGGCGGCTATAGCCTGTATCGCGAAGGGTCAGCCAACATAAATCACGCCGAGAATAGATACTGACAGCTTGAACCCAATTGTTTGTCTTGCTGTCGGTGTCCTGCAGCCATGAGAGGACATATGGCGTGAAGAACTGGCAAGCATCAAATTCAATTTGACCTCTGCCACAGATCAGCAACAAACAATAGTGTAGGGCTGAGCAACCTTACGCTGGACAAAACGCCTGGAACATTGATAACAACGTTTTCGTCCTTCGGTACAGTGCGAATATATCTTGGATAGGAACATCTGGCGTTGGCCCGTTCATAGATGATTCCAAGAGCTTCCTCGATGAACCCTCCAGGTCAGCAACAAATAGTGGCACAACTACTTCCACAACCAGAGAGACGAGGTCGATTCGGCTTGATCAAAACAAGCGACATCAATAACGACGCACAAACCATTCGTGGGAGCTCATACGTACCCAACCAGTGGTTCGGGGAAACGTTTATCGAGTTGTTTCGCAGCCTTTTCTAGTTCATCGGTCATCAAAAGAAGAGGAAGGGCGCGATTGACACCAGGGGCCGCCTGAAGTTGTTGGATCTTCTGGTGATAAAACTCCTCCGACAATGACCTGACGCGATCCTCCAAGTCCGAGAGGCGTGCTTTGATATCCGCTTCAAAGCGAGCTATAAACCCACTCTCTCGCACATGGTCAAGGATGTTGAGATACGGCTGGACCTCGGATACCTTGACGTTCGGTATCGTCTCCATCGCATGGTAAAGTGATGCGAGGAAGATGTTGTACAAACTGCCGTAGACGCTGGCCAGCAAGTCCGCCTGCATATTCAGACGATGTGAATGGAAAGCCGCTCATGACGCGGGTATCACCTACATCTTGAATTGACCATTTGTCGACTTCATGGTCATGAAGCACTTTCGAGACAGCTTGCAGAGCCTCAGGGATGCATTCCATCGGGACATGACTCCTTTCATAGAATTCCTTGATGAGCTCCAAGAAGCACGTCGAACGATATGGTTGTCCTATCCGCCAATGCACCGCACATTCATTGATGAGATTCGTATGAGGCGGGCTCAGGATCGTTAATGGTACTTCGTCGGCATCATCAACTTCGGGTCCAAACATCGTCTCCAGGTCAGCACTGAGGCAATACTCGACGAGGCGTTTGTAGAATCGCCTAGGATTCGGAGGAATGAATGTGAAGTTGTGTCCGACACGGATCTCGTCGTCGCCCTCAACTTCTTCTTGGACTATTTCCGATATATTTTCGCTATTCTGCGGCATGCCCAAGATCGATCGTCGACTTCCCATGGAAGAGGCCCCAATATGCCGATTGGATGACCCGGATGTGACAGAATATACAGAGCCAGGACGCGGGCTTGTGCTAAGAGGTAAACTGCCACCATCTCCCGGCATTGACTTGGCAAGCTCCGGGTTCTGGGACATCATGGCCATCATAAGCTGCGAAAGGTGAGAAGTTTCCAGGGTTCGCCATTGGTTCCACGCGACATCGCTGTCAAAGTCCTCCCGTCTGCCAGGAAAGGGCGCACCAGCGTTAATGTTTTTCAAGCAAGTCTATCATTGATCTTCAGAAAGAATGATAGTGCAGCACGCTGAATCATTGTACCTTGAGATCAACCACAGCAGCCTGGAAAGTGTCTGAGTCCCGCGCACACTCGAAAGTCCAGATTCCTACCTTTTCTGTGCAAGTCTTTCTCAGCCTATCAACCTCAGATTGCATTGCGTTTTCTGGAATCTTAAACAGCTTGGAGACAACTAGCACGAGCGGCATGTCGTGGATGCTCGTGCTGATGCCAGGGGCGCTAGCCACCGAGTCTACTCGATCTCGAGAAGCGGCAGAATCATAACCCGACTGACTCGAAGACTGTGAGAGCTTCGTATGGTACATGTCCAAACGGGCATTCAACTCAGGTGACACATGGCTCATACCCTTGAGACAATCGCGGAGCATCCTCACGAAGAGCGCAATCTGGTTATTGACCTCGACTTTCCAAGCGTCGTCGACTAGCGTGGGTTCCTTCCTGAGGACGCCGGTAGCCTGTGCAGCAAACATCAAGATGAGTTCTTCGATACTCCTGTTCTCCTTCATCTGTTTTCGAAAAGGGTCGCCCATGAATTGGCCGTAAAACACGGCCATAGTTCTCCGCGTCAATTGGTCAGAGTACCTTGGGGGACATGTCAGCCCATCTCATCGCTGACCATAGCATGGTGCACGCACGCAGCTTCCTTGCCCATGGCAATGTTTTGCAGTTTCTGTTCAAGAACTTTGAGAAGCTTCTCCGGGAATTTGACGCTCTTGGAACCATCCCTTATCTCCTTGAAGACATCGGCGATGGAGATTATAGATTGCGATATGGCGCCCGAGATTTTGGAATGGTGCTCCTTCTCTTTCGTCTCGGCTCCGTTGGAGTGTGTCGCCACCTTTTGCGCGGTGGTGTCGCTCAGGATGCTGCGCCGACACTTTAGCTGGAACAGTGGGAGGTCGAGCGCAACCGCAACTCACGCCACGCGGACAACATAGCTGAGGGGACGGATCAGCGACTGTGATGCATGTAGGACGGAGAGCGCACTCAAAGAGATCATCGTCCGTGACACGGTACTTGGAGAGCCGTTTGTCGTGAGCGGCACTATCGTGGCTGCGTCTTGACATGAAGATGAAGTGAATCGCAACCAACTGCTAATGAAGATGGTGCTCCGGCGCGACGTTGGACACGACGTGGAGAGGTTGTAAAAGTGCAAGCAAGAGGCAGTGGAGATCTGCCAGCACAAAACTCCGTCGATCACTTGACACAAGCACTCACAAATACTTTCCAGCTCACTTATAA
>JBBPMS010000220.1:0-10946 GCA_038090435.1 Phylloporus scabripes | reverse complement strand
GATTTTTTTCTGCGTGGCATTCCGATCATGCCCGCCAATGACATAACAACTGCACATGGACTACCCACCCTGTCTCCTGAAAACTCAGTTCCATTGAATTGAGCGATACCACGCTGCTGTGACGGTTCCTTGAAGGCTCCACATCAGCCCTAAGTCATTCCAAGAATGCGCAAGACCGCGGGACGCCATAGGGGATGAGTGGGAGCGATTCTCAGGTTTCCACCCTAGTCCCGACGGATTGTTGCAATATATCCTGTGATGCCGTTCAACCCAAATGAAATAATTGTGGATTCAAGGGCAAAATGTGGGCTATGTGATGAGTGTGAACCAAGAAGTATTTGCCTACCGTCAAACAGTCTTTGCTCTGTCCCGCAAGAGGAGTTTCTTGGTCATGCTCACCACTACAATCAGAGTCTGAGAATGACTTCAGGATTTTGCAGTATCGCACTGTTTGCTAAACGCGAACCGAGTCACAGGGCATCTACACGATGGGATTCGTTATCTAGTCTCGGTGTTAGTTCTCCTGAGGGTTGGAAATACATGTAGCTCACCATGATCATGCTCACCCACATTGACGCTAGTAACCCTTGGTATTGCCTCCTGGTGCTGAAAACGGCAGCGCACGGGTATGGACGGGTTGTCAATTGGAACGCTTGGTGCTCTCCGTATCACAAACGTTCATGCTGTGCGTCGCTCTCTTCTATAAGGGTTACTAACAAGAGATTCGTGAGCTACAGCAGGCTACGATGTGGGACAGATCCTGCAAAGTCTCGGAACAGGGCCAAAACCAACTCATCTCACATAGTACCCGCACCTGTACCCTTACGTGTATACCCACAACTTGGGAGGGCGAGGTAGGTTCGCGAAGTGGGCGCTCGTATGCGATAGAGGACGAGTGGTCACGGCGACGCCATGACGAATCGCAATTATCGTGCCATCGTCATGTTGTCATCATCCGTGTATGGGCGAATGATGGTGGCGGTTGAGTTGGGGCGTGCGTGAAGATGCCACCGCTGGTGGAGGCGGGGTGACCTCATCGTCACGAGGTGGATGAGGACAAGGAAGAGTGCGTTGTCGTCGTCTTGGTGTGTGGGGGGCATGATGGTAGCAGTTGAGTCGGGGCGTGTGTGAGGTGGTTACATTGGGACGCATGTTGGGACCGCTGGAGGAGCTTAGAAGACAGAGGGGTTGGTGGATGAGCGCTTGAGCGGCAGGGTTACGACGTACAGCGCCTCTGGTCACTGGCAGTGTGGGCGTTCGCCCAGGACCCCTGGTAATCCCTACGAGGTTCGTCCAGGTGTGCGGGCCATATTATACCAAAAAAAGGCTTCGAGATCCGATCCTGGGTGTGGACATAGGAGGGGCGTCGGTAGCAAGGTACCATCAGGATGCGGACCTCGGGATGGTCAAGGTTGATGAGGCCAAGGATGCGCCTGTAGCAATGTCCGATCCATGTGCGGACCTTGTAGGGTGTCTAGTGTCCACGTCCGATTGACCATGCTGACTTCCAGTCGCGCCTACGCAGCAGATAGAAAAAGAAAAGGGGGAACTAGGCACGAAGCCGTTGAGAGGATCGTGGGCCACCCTCTTCTGAGGGGATTTGTTGAGGTCCGTGTACGACAATGGGGCCATGCGAGTCAGCCGTCGCCTCGGGGACGCCTTTCGGTCCAGTGAGTAGCGTCGAGAGGTTTTTCGACTTCCACTTCATTTTGTCATTTGGGGCGATGCGGTGTTTTGCGTGGAGCAGGAAATGAGGAAGTGGGTAATCCTCTCCGGCTATTGCAGCAGCTTCCTCACAGGAGTACGGACTGACGCAGTGTGTAAGTGTCACGATTGCTGTAAGTACTCAACCTTTATCCATTCATCCGCAGCAACAATAGCGCATCGCGAAGTGTTGATTAGTTGTAGGTGGAAGCCACGCTGGATACACGAGCATGGTATCAGAGCGCCCGTGCAGCTGTGCGGTGGCGAGATGTATGCAACGTTTCCTCCTTCTTCCGAACGGGGCAGTCAGGCGCGTGGACAATAGGGTGTACCCGTCAAGTGCAGTGACGGCTATATGAAGTGCACATGCGTGCAGGTGAGGGTTCCCTCTGCACTCCCCCAGCCTACCAGCCTCCAACCTCCCCACGCCATGCTTGGCGAACGCCTGTCTGCATGGTTCGGTGCCGACCATGGCGATGTCGTCCGAGACGTGCTCTCAGGCAAAGAACGCATTCTCAAGCTCGGCGACCTCAGACATTATCCATGTCGGACTCTTTCTGCATGCCACTTTGCCGGGCTGAATTTCGTCCGCGTTGGGTTCAAATATATGCAAATGCAGCGCACGCGAGGCCGTGCGGGCCAAAGTATGGGAAGGTGGTTGAGTGACATCAAAGACCATCACATCCTCGAGGTATGTGGGTTGAGGTCCCTTGATGGCAAGTTTACTCTGCCGGGGAAAATCGACACTGACGACTCGAATTGTCGCGTTTAGGAGATCTTGTCTCCGTGCGAGCGGTTGGACAGCGATCAGTTGATCCAGCTGGACGAAATGTATCACGTACCTCTGTTTGAAAATGCACTGGAGCATGTATCAACCAAATACAGCCCGCCGAGTATGATTCTCCTCAAACAATCACTGCGGTCAGCCATTTTTCCATACCTGATTCTCATCCTCAGTGTATATGGACTTCCTTTTGATAGGCAAATGCAACTTAATGCGGCACCTGTCTCTGCAATGGTCGTAAGCCGGAATGCAGGCACGACGGTGTGTCTAAAGCTCCACGAAAATTCCAAGAAGGTCTTTCTTGTGCTCGACCTCGCGCTCGTCCCGAAGCCGGCTCAGAGTCATGGCCACAGTGTGACGCTGACCGTTGTGATCAACACATCCCTGGAGCAGACAGCCGCCCGATTATCTGGCATCTTACCAGTGGACAATCACATGGTGACACGCGATAGGCAATGGCAGGCTCAGCTGTTTAAAAGCTGTACGATATGTATGTTTACGCCTGCGGAAGGGGTCGGGCTATCACCAGACACCGAGTTATCGGTGATCAGCAAGAGCATCGCATTGCTAAATGTTATGGGAGAAATAGATGTTCGAGGACAGGATCTCGAAAGTGGAAGAGAGACAAACAGACACGGAGATCGAAGCCTTGGGGGTGGTCAACCCTCTGGATCAAGCCACAGAGAAATATCGGAAAGGACGCACAAGGTTTCCCCAATCACAAGCTGTAGATACGCAGGTCGTATCATTGGTGGGTCGTTGCAAGGAAAACCAGGGTCGCGCATGAACCTGAGGACGACGTTCACACCCCACGAACAGACTAAACGACATTGCCGGATATTCCTCCCGGATGATGTCTCCTCAGGCCAGAGTTTGAGGCAGAGCTCCACCCAAATTTCTTCTGGAGCATCCACTGATGAAAATACGTACTTCGAATGCGTGATCTGTTTCGAAAACATACCTGAAGAGGAATGGATCCGTCTCCTTCCATGTGCTCATGGATTTTGCAGAGATTGCCTTGCAGGGCATGTGTGCTCAAAGATTGAAGAACGAAGGTTTCCCGTGTTCTGCCCTCTGTGCGTGACTGAAGATGGCAATGTAAGCCCTTCCGGTAAGTAGCCACCGTTTTGATCACAGGTCGTTGCTGATAAGCATTTAAAAGTGGTGTCGCGAGCCTTGGCTCAGCGACTAGAAGTATCCGAAGCACGATATATGCTCTGGTCAGAACTAGAAACGGCCCACTTGTATGTGCGGGTACATTGTCACAGGTGACCAACGCGTAGACCTACCTGTTTTCCATTTCTGGCACTCATTATGTGGCGCAAGGTGCAATCATTCGGCACTGATCGACAAAGAAGACTATGAAAAATCTGAAGAAGTCAATTGTCCATACCCAGGATGCATGCATACCTGGTGCAAAACCTGCCAGCAAAGCATTTCGGTCCACTCAAAGCACTCTTGCGACGGAACCGAGGAGCTTGACTATCTCATGAAACAAATGGGATGGAAGCACTGTCCAAGTAAGCGGTCTACGTATATCAGCGAGGTCGGAACTTACGACTCGGTGATTTTTTATCACAGGGTGCAGAACCCCAGTTCAGAAGACCGGGGGGTGCAATCATATGACGGTGGGTTGAGCATATACATTCTGACCAGTTGCTCATGATGCATCGTCTTTGCGACGCCACCAACCAGTGCGTGACTCCGGCGTGTAACACCCATTTTTGTTACAGGTGTGGGAAGCAGATCACAAGAACATCTATTCCGTTCCTTGTGAGGTCTGCAGTGAACGCGCATTTCAAACAATGCACGCTCTGAGGCACGCTGTAATGTGTACGATGGGTTGCTCTATGAAATGTGACATGTTCGACGAGTGCATTGTGGTCAAAGTATCACGTAAAGTTATTGACTGCTGGGCACTCGAAGAATTTTTTTCACAATGTACATATTCTTAAAAAGCTTCCATCTACTGCCTAATAAAATTGTTGAGCCGCGTGTCTGTTGTGAGTTGATGGAGCGCACCAACATTACCACGGAGGGCCGCCAAAGGTGAGCACAACAAATAGATCTGAGTGGTCCATGTATGCGTAGACTCGAAGCAATTCGTGATCCTAGCTGGTGGCGCCAACGTACTCCCCATCCGGGGAGGTTTCACCGGGTTTTTGGACTTCCCCGACGCTTGACCTTACCTCTGAAGTGCAAGCAACCAAAGGAGGGTCAGGCTCCAGATGTCTCAAATGACAACACTTTCTTGACCTTCGTGTCGCGAACCTGGTCAAGTCTGGTGAAATGTCGATCATATGCCCAACTTGCAAGCTCATATACTGCGACAAGTTTGCCTGTGACCATCCGTTGCGTCCTTTGACAGAGCGGCCACGACACCAAATCTTCCTTCGATCGGTTCCCGAGCCATCATTCCAATGGTGGATTGCACCGTCAAGTACTCATAAGATACTTGTAGCCTGTCAGGTTCAATCGTTCTCATGTTGTCCGAGCGAACCGTGAACACCGAACTATCCTGAAGACTGCATTCACTCACTTTCAATGTCGGCTTAAAAGGCAAAGTTGAATGAATATCCGTGGAATATTTACTCGGTGTCCACATGCCCACGTGTCGTCAAAGTTTTGGACGATGATTGCGGGCTTTGTCTTACTCGCACGGAAAGTACACAAGATCTTCAAGTCTGTCGGCGAGGAATCGGATCAACAGTGACCAAGGTGGCTGTGTTGCTGGGTGTTTGCATGTATTTGGTATTGCCACGTCTGTTAATGAAGCGTGTCACGTCTCACCTAGTAGCGTTTCTCAACATTGACCTTCTACCTTCGCCGCTCCTGGGCTCTTTGGTACAATGAGCGGCTGTATGTCTTCCACCTTTTCCTTGCACTTTGACCTATTAAGCATATTTTTCAAGTCCGGTTTTTGAATCTCGTCCGACCTTTTCTCCCACTTCTGCCTGAAGTTTCGTCTCCAGACCGCAAGGTGCGTAATTAACCGTATTTTAATACAATTACTCATTCTTGACTAGGTCCCATTCAATCAAAAGCTACTATGGACAGCGGTAACGCTCCTTATTTTCTTGGTCTGCTCCCAAGTGCCGCTCTATGGAATTATGTCTTCCGACTCGGCTGATCCCCTGTACTGGATGCGCGTCATCCTAGCTTCGAACCGTGGTACCCTCATGGAACTTGGCATCAGCCCAATCATCACTAGCGGAATGATCATGCAGCTTTTGGCTGGCGCAAACTTGATTGAAGTTGACTTCAGTTTGAAGGAAGATCGCGCTCTCTTCGGTGGTGCACAGAAATGTGGGTTCCCAGCATGTGCTGCTCATCGCCAAATTGCATATCTCATCTTTTCAATAGTGTTTGCCCTGATCATCTCTCTCGGCCAGGCTACTGTTTATGTCCTCACTGGCCTTTATGGTCAACCTAAGGATTTGGGTGCCGGTATTTGCTTGCTGCTTATCATTCAGCTCGTTGCCGCGGCTCTTATTGTCATTTTGCTGGATGAGCTCCTTCAGAAGGGTTACGGTCTTGGCTCCGGAATCTCTCTTTTCATTGCTACGAACATCTGTGAAACCATCATCTGGAAGGCATTCTCCCCAACGACTGTCAATACCGGACGTGGCCCAGAGTTTGAAGGTGCAGTTGTTGCACTTTTCCACCTCCTCTTCACGTGGAACGATAAAGGACGTGCCTTACGAGAGGCATTCTGGCGAGAGCGTCTCCCCAACGTTATGAACCTGATTGCCACTGCTGTTGTTTTTGCCGTCGTCATTTACTTGCAAGGCTTCCGCATTGAAATCCCCGTCAAGAGCAATCGTTTCCGTGGCCAACGTGGCTCGTATCCTGTGAAACTCTTCTACACATCGAACATGCCCATCATGCTCCAGTCTGCCCTTACGTCCAACGTTTACATCATCTCTCAGATGCTTGCGTCGCGATTCCCTTCCAACTTTTTGGTCAAACTTATTGGCGTGTGGGAGGTGAGCGTTAAAGCCGAAGCTGTTGTGCAAGCTTACTGATCACGTCTCCCTTAGCCCGCTGAAGATTCGCCACAGCTACGCGCTGTATCTGGGATCGTTTACTATATGTCAGCTCCCCGTACTATCAAAGATGCTCTACTCGATCCGATTCACACCGCCCTCTACGTTGCATTTGTTGTCTCTGCCTGTGCTCTCTTTTCGAAGACATGGATTGAGGTTTCAGGAAGTGGTCCCAGAGACATTGCCAAACAACTGAAGGATCAACAGATGGTTAGCACTTCGACGGAGCGCCATTAATGATCTGTTCCTCACGACATATATTTACAGGTCATGGCTGGTCATCGTGAGGGATCGATGTACAAGGAACTGAAGCGCGTGATTCCCACAGCCGCTGCTTTCGGAGGCGCTATCCTTGGTCTTTTGTCCGTCACTGCCGACTTGATGGGTGCCATTGGTAGCGGAACAGGTATTCTCATGGCAGTTACGATTATCTATAGCTGTACGTATTTTCATACATGTTTCTTGGTGCGCGGCTGACCTATTGGTGTAGATTGGGAAATTGGTATTCGGGAGTCCGGCGGACCTGAGATGGCTGCGTTGGGTGACCTACTGTAAAAAAGCGCACATGCTTTATTTTCACTGACTGGCTATTCTAATATACTAGGCAAGATAGATGTTGGTGAACAGAAAATAGCATAAAATCACCATGCAGGGCCTGACTTGTTCTGGTGGAATACACACGAGAGGTGTAGGCGTGAGGCGCATGTGGTCTCCGTAGGCAGCGCGAGGGCGAGACTGCTGACTAATGGGCTAACTATTTGATGATGCGGAATTCGAAATTGATTGATAGGGGTTAATGTTAAATTGATGGTCTTGTTGTCCTGAATTTCTTCACCCACTACCATCATGCCTACTCCCCTCCCACCTGTGCAAACAACCAACCTAGATCACCCTGATGCCCTTGGTGCATACAATAACTGCTTCACACTTGAAAGAAATGCTGATACTGAGGAGGATTGTATGCATGCAAGAATACTTGGATATCTGATCCTCAATGCTCCTTCATTGGATGCACAAGTTGAGGTCATCAAAGCTATTAATTCCTGCCTCCAAGATGAAAGAAAGTTGTTGGAGTTAGGAAAATGCTTTGGATTATGGTTTATTCTTCCATGTGAGTTGAATATCAGCCCCATCAATATCTTGTTGCTGATCTCATGTATAGTCAAAAGATCCAAAGAGGATATATTATCTTCATCTGAATGTTCAAGCAATTCAGAGTTTGATCAACTTAAGAAGGACCTAAGTGCAAAGACCATAATATCACCTAGGGATTACCAAGCAGCAAAGACTCAGGTTTGTGGCAAATACCTAGTGCACATTTGCATTCATGGATAGTGGCTTAAATTCCCCTCATAGGCTCTTCATTGAGATGGCTACAAATGCCCAATGACAGGAATATATGATGAGCTTGCAGTTGACTTTGTGTCAATTGTCAGTCGTGAAGCAGTGGCTGCTAAAGGTGGTGGTATTATTTGCACCAGACTGGCCTACATTTTGCCCCAAGTAATTCCTCTGACACCCACAAGCTCTCTACCAGAGGTATTTCTTTTGTCAATGTTTGGCACTACTAAAATACTTATTATGCCTAGATGGACTATAGTGCTTTAGTTTCAGCAGTCCTGAAAAGTTTTGGTTATGATGAAAAGGTGAATAACCTCAATATTCACTCCCTTTCCAATGTTATCACAATAGAGTGTAATATACATGATGCTTTTAATTGGTTGGAATTGTGGTTTGAAAGCACAGTGAGTATCTTACCATGGCAAAATTTTATACAAATTCTAACACCATTCAAAACCTAGGACAAAGATAACTGCTACCATGTAAAGGCAATAAATCCATATCCCCTCTTACATTCTGAGGTTACTTTCACATCACCAGATCCCCTTATCCTTCCCAACCCTTCTCCTCAGTTCCTGGCCTTGCATGCTGCTTGTGCCAAGGTTGCTCATCTTTCAGGTGCACATGAATACATTGACAAGCTTGATTGTGACATAGATCAACTAGATGTATTATCAACTGATGGCACTTCATCAGCAATCTTGACCTACGCCCTTTGGAGACAAGCAGGAGATTGTGCTATAACAAATTATTAATCCCTTGTATTTGGCTGCTAGCTGTTGTTACATATTTTTCTAGAGATCTCCTTTAATAAAAGGTAGACAACAGTGCTTTAGTGTTTAGAATCACCATGGGCACCGGAGATTAAAGTGTTGGTTGAACAATTACTCAATATGAGGCTACTGTCTAGAAAGAGACGGGAACAGATCTCTGGCAAAGAGAGTGATCGTATTGTATATACTCTATACAATCACTTTTCGTGTTCAATGCTGAAGACTTTGGCCTGGCCTTCAAGTTGCCCTGCGTGGATTGTCGCACGTCGATCTTGAGTGCGATAAATAATATAATAGATACAGACCCCAGAGCCCATCTCAGAAGTAAAAAAAGTCCTATCCTCGGACATCACAGTCTCGCTGCACGCATTCGAGACTCAGCCTCGTACGCCTCGACCAACTCGCGACGCAACACTTTCCCTGTCGGGGACTTGGGTATCTAGTGAAACACGTACGTCAATCAAAGGCCGATCACACCGGTGCAGCCACACGCACCTGCTTGACAGCGGCAATCCCACCCCGCAACCACTTGTACCGGCTCAACGTCTCCCGAACCCACGCGTCGAGCCGCGACGCGACCGTGGAAGCACCGAGCGCCTCACCAGTGGGCGAGAGGACGACCCACGCACGGGGGACACGTTCATCGGCGGTCCGGCCGCCCCTCACGCCTGCGACTGTCACGTCGATGATGAGGTTCTCGGGGTGTTGTAAAAGCGTTTCCTCAATTTCCATCGGGGACACTTGCATCCCGGATATCTTGAGTGTGTCCTGTCAACGGGTCAGACGACGTTGGCGTCAGTCTTTTTTGTGCCCACCTTGGCGCGGTCTTCAAAGCTAATACGAGCATATCAGTCCGCGGAACTATTGCGCATGCAAAAGGACCCACTAGAGGACGCCATCGGCGTCTATGCGTAGCCGGTCACCGGTACGAAGCCATCCGTCACTGAACGCTTCCCTGGTCGCCTTGGGGTTATTCCAGTAACCAAGTGCGACACAGCCAGCGCGGATGTGTAATTCCCCAGGCTCGTTTAGGCCTGCCAGTTGACCGTCTTCACGTACGATGCGAGCTTCCACGCCAGGAAGCAGTATTCCGACTGACCCAGTCATCTTCTTGATGCGTCCCCCGAGCATCCCAGGAACAGGATTCATGGACGCGGCGATTGTCTGCAGAACGATGATGAGAAATGTTTGTTTGTAGAAGCCATGGTATCCGTACACATTCGGACATGCCATATCCTGGTGTTGGCCATCAGCGCTGGAGTGGGAACGCAACGCGCTGAATACACACCTCCATTAATCCTTTCCACGTTGGGAAAGCGTGATCGTAGTTGCTCTGCAAGGGAAACAGGAAGATAGGCGGCACCGCTGCTTACAGCTTGCACGGTGCTAAAATCTGTTGTCAGAAATCTGTCATGGTGCACAATCTGGTGGATGAGAGATGGGACCAAATAGAGGGTCGTGACACGGTATCTCAATTACGGAAGGACCATCAGGCAAGAATGGCGGAATGCACAATAAACGGGCTTACTTGGGAATAGTGTCAAAAAACACATTGGCATTCCATTTGGGGAGAAGGGCAATTGTTACCGGAGAGAAAAAACATCTAAACACTGCGATATGGAGACCATAGGTATGATGTATCGGCAGGACATTGAAAATCACATTCATGCCCCCCGGCCCATTCCATACCGGAGGCTAGATGTGGCGTACGTAAGTCGACCAGCGTGTCTAATGTGAAAGAAACACTTACGCCGCGCACTTTGAGTACCTCTTTAGTGAACACGAATACCTGAGAGACAGAGTTGATGAGATTTCCGTGCGAAATCATGACGGCTGAGAATTGAATGGTGCGAGTGAGCGCACGCTCGTGATTACTCCGGAATGAAATGACGGCACCTTTTGGTAGTCCACTTGTCCCACTGGAGAACACGAGATACGCTAGCGTATCAGCCTGAGCCGGTTGCACCGGCAACCGCGGTAGGCCGTTTCTCCGCGCCCGATCAACGAGTGCTCCATAACTGATCCGGCCATCAACATTATCCCCGAGAATGTATATGCGGTCGTCCGGAACGCCCGATGTAAGTGCCAAGGGGAGCAGCGCTGGGCTGACGAATAAGCGCGTGGGCCCTGCAAGCTTGAGTACATGCTGAAATTCGAATGGGGTAGAATAGGATGAGAACATGGCAAACGGGACCGTCATAAGGAGTAACGAGTGAACAAGGGCAATAGAGTCCTGCGAAAGTGGTCAGAATACGACATGTGTGCGGAGGGCGAGAGGTATACCATCGAGTTCTCTGT
>JBBPMS010000219.1:0-35857 GCA_038090435.1 Phylloporus scabripes | reverse complement strand
GTGTGGCCATACTTGACCTTGACACCCCGGCACATCTCTGTGGCCGTACTTGACCTTGACACTGCGGCGCATCTCTGTGGCTGTACCTTGACACTTCATCGCATTCGTGTGGACGTACCTTGACCCTATAGCACATCCGTGTGGCTATATCTTTGACCTTGACACCCCGGCGCATCTCTGTGGCCGTACCCTTGACCCTGTCACAATAGCATGACTAAACCCCTCGATCCTGTGACATCTTGAAGGGCTACGACCAACCCTACCCAAGCCAGTCGTAACAAAAGATCAAGCGTCTACCTGAGGTTACCATTGTCGTGAACCTCCACCATTTCATCCCTACGACCCACCCCCAGTTGGCATGAAAACATGCAACAAGACACATCCCCAGAGCCCACTGAACCACGTCCCTCTAACGAAGAGGATATCTTTGCATCTGACTCAGACGAGCAGATTCCCACTGTTGAACAACAACTCACCATAGAAGATCTAGCTAATGATCTTGCTACTCTTCCCACGCCCACCATCGCTCAAAGAACCCAAGACATCTTGGACTCTCTACGTCCCCCTGTCACCTTGCCATCACGAAACCCCCGTCCCTCTGTTGCACCAATGCCCCCCACTAGTTCCTCAATGAAACCCACCGAACTCCGTATTGGAGCACCCGAATCCTATAACGGATCCTACGAAAAAGCCATGCAATGGCTTAACTCTGTCAAGTTTTACCTCCTTGTGAACGAGGAAGTCTACACTACCGACGCCATGCAGGTAGCCTTTGCGCTATCTTACATGACCAAGGGCTCAGCTCTCACCTGGGCCAATACCTTCTGCCAGAAATGCCTTGCTGGCACCACCCCAGACCTTGGAACGTTCGAAGACTTTACCGAAGCATTCGAACTAGTGTTCAAATACCAAGACACCATCAGCAATGCCATCCATTGGCTGACAAACACCAAGATGGTCAAACGTCGTGACCAATCCTATTCTCCCTCCCTTACCACATACATCGCCGAATTCAAAAATAATGTGGCGATTGCCAACATCACTGACGAAAATGTCCTCATCAGCTACTTCTCCCAAGGAATCCCTGTCACACTGATGACTAAAATCATGAATGCCGAAACCATCCCAACCAAAATCGAGGGATGGTACACCAAGGCCGTACGATATGAGTTGTTATGGCAGAAAACTCAGTTGTTGATCAGAAACCACAATACCTACCATTTGTTCTCCACCCCCACCACCACCCCCACCCTGAAGACTAGAGATCCTAACGCCATGGATGTCGACTCCATCAAAGTTCCAAAGTTGACCACTGAGGAACGAAGACGTTGCATGAAGGAAGGACTTTGCTTCTGTTGCCGCAAGAAAGGACATTCTAGCTCAAACTGTCCTCATTTTTCCTCTCCCCCGAAACCTCGTATCCAAAAGGTTGCCAAAGAGGATGATCTTCCCCATCTCATTGACCTAGAGGATGACGATGAAGACAAAACCAAGGTGGCGTGGGTTGGCTTCATCTGGAACAAGAGTTTTTGAAATGGGGATCTGAGTCGACGCCAGACTCCCCTTCCATCACATGTGCTCTTGTACTTGTATCTACCACTGGCAAATCTATGCAAATTCCAGTACAGCTGATCTTCCCCTTGCACACCATGAAAGTTGTTGACACCCAGGCTCTTATCGATAGTAGTGCAGATATCTCCTGCATCGACTGGGACTTTGTCCACAAACATCACATCCCCATGCAGAAACTCGACGTCCCCCTCAAAGTACGAAACGTCGACCAGACTGTCAACCGGAACAGAGGAATCCGGTTTACATGTACCTTGTACCTCAACATTGAAGGAGTCGCTCAGAAAACCCTTTTCTACGTTATGAACTGTGGCTGAGAAAATGTCATCCTTGGACTCCCTTGGCTACACCTCACGAATCCCATCATCGACTGGTCAAGACAAACCATTTCCATTTCCGAAACCTGTGATGAATCTAAAGAATTATACTCTTCCTTCACCACAGATAAACAACGACACGACGAACTCCTCCGAAGATTTACCCCTTGTCCTCTTCGCCATGTTCATGTTGACGCTGTCACCAATAAACGACTCTATGAATTCTTAGATGAAGAATCTGAGAACCAATACCTCGAACGAGAACATCGCAACTACCGTCTCTGTCGAATCGTTCAAGAAGATGTCAAATGCTTCCTTCCGTACTCCCCTGTTGTCCGAAAACTCACCAAAGCTATTGAACTCTCTGCTGCCGAAGAAAAGGCAAAACCACCTGTTGTCCTTCCCTCAGAATACTCCAAATACGCTTCTGTCTTTTCGGAAGAAGCGAGTCAACACCTTTCTCCGTCCCATCCCTACGATCATAAGATCAATCTCCGCAAAGACTTTGTCCCAAGTATTGGGAAGGTCTACCCCCTCTCCCATAGAACACGAAGCTACCAAAAAGTTCATCAAAGAAAACCTCGCCTCTGGGAAAATCCACCCTTCCAACTCCCCACAAGCTTCCCCCTTCTTCTTTGTTCAGAAGAAAGGAATTGACCTGACCGATCCTGAAAGTATCAAGAAACACATCCGCTCTTGTCAGGACTACAGGAAGCTCAACGAGGCAACTCGACGAGACGCCTATCCCCTACCTCTCATCTCCGACCTCCTCGATAAACTAAAGGGTGCCTGTGTTTTTACCAAATTCAACGTCCGTTGGGGATATAACAACGTACGCATCAAAGATGGCCACCAATGGAAAGCTGCCTTCATCACCCATAAGGGGCTTTTCAAACCCATGGTCATGTTCTTCAGTCTCTGCAACTCCCCCGCCATGTTCCAACACTTCATGAACGACTCATTCCATGACATGATCACAAAGGGATGGCTCGTTATCTACATGGACGATCTCCTCATCTTCTCCCCTGACGAACAAACCCATACGGAACGCACCAAACGAGTTCTTCAATGGATGAAGGAACTCGACCTGCATCTAAAACTCAAGAAATGCAAGTTCGCAACCACCGAGATAGAATATCTCGGGATGATCGTCAAACCAGATTCCCTCGCCATGGACCCTGCCAAGCTCGATGAGATCGCTTCCTGGCCGACTCCCACCAAGGTGAAAGATGTTCGCTCTTTCCTTGGATTCACCAACTTTTACAGACGATTCATTTCCGACTACTCTACCATTGCTCGTCCTCTCCTCGACCTCACCAAAAAGGCACACCCTTGGGATTGGACTCCCCCCTGTGAACAGTCCTTCCAGGCGTTGAAACGCCTCTTCTTGTCCAAACCCGTCCTTCATCTTCCTGACCTCTCTAAACCATTCGCCATCGCCACTGATGCCTCCAAGCATGCAACTGGCGCTATCCTCCTCCAAACCAACGCCAACGGAGATTGGCACCCTTGCTCCTATCTCTCCCAGATGTTCATCCCTGCTGAACGAAACTATGACATCCATGATCGTGAACTACTTGCGATCATCCGCGCCCTGAAATCCTGGAGACATTATCTTCATGGTTCTCCATTTCCCATACAGGTTTTTACAGATCATAAGAACCTCACTTACTTCCGCCAAGCTCAGAACCTGAACCGACGACAAGCCCATTGGTTACTTGATCTCGCCGACTTTGATCTCAAAATTATCCACGTTCCAGGCAGACTCCTTGCTGGTCCTGACGCCCTCTCCCACCACCCTGATCTCTGCCCCAATGACAACAACAACAAGAACACCGTTCTCTTACCTGATTCCCTCTTTGTCAACGTTATTGACACCGTATTACATGATGCCATCTCCTCTTCCTCCCAGTCTGACCCCCTTGTCTTGGAACGTCTCCAGACCCTCAACTCTGACATTTCCCATGCATTCCGTTCCCGTCTTGCTGACTGGCAAATGGAATCCGGAATTCTCACCTACAAAGGTCGTGTGTACGTTCCCCCCTCTAGTACCCTCCGCCACGACATTCTTGCCCATTGTCATGACCACGTCTCTGCCGGACATGCCGGGTTCCTTAAAACACACCAGCTGGTCACTGCTGAATTCTGGTGGCCGGGCCTCACCCAATTCGTTCGCAAGTATGTGGAGAGTTGCACCGCTTGTCAGCAGAACAAATCCAACACTCACCCCACTGTCCCACCGTTAACACCCATTGCCTCTTCCTGCTCCCGCCCATTCCAACAGGTCTCTTGTGACCTGATCACGGATCTCCCGCTTTCTAATGGCTTTGACTTGTTGCTGGTCATGGTCAACCATGGCCTTACAAAGGGGGTAATTCTTTGCCCCACCAAGAAAACTATCACTGCCGAGGATGTCGCTACCCTCTTCTTTCACAAAGTCTACCTCTGTTTTGGACTCTACGACAAGATTATTTCTGATCGGAGTCCACAATTTGCCTTTGCCTTTGCCTGCGAGCTTGGTCGGCTCCTACAATACGACCTCTTTCTCTCCACTGCCTACCACCCTCAAACGGATGGTGAAACGGAACATGTGAACCAAGAAGTCGAAACATACCTTCGAATCTTTTGTGGTGCAAACCCCGGATCATGGTCTGACATGATCTCTCATGCCGAATTCACACACAATCACTGCCCTCACTCTGTCACCAACCAATCTCCATTTTACCTCATGATGGGTTACGAACCTCGTGCCCTCCCTTCTGTCATCTCCAATTCTTCTATCCCCGCAATGGAAACCCACCTTAGATCCCTTGTCGCTGCCAGACAAGAAGCTCTTGCTATCCATGAACTCGCCCATCAAGTTATGAAGTCTCGCAACAACCACGGCTTCACCCCTTTTGCAAAAGGGGACAAAGTATGGCTCGAAGCCAGGAACTTGAAACGTTCCATATCCAACCCCAAATTTGCCCCAAAACGAGAAGGACCTTTCATCATCACCAAGGTCTTCTCCCCCATCACATACCAACTTCGTCTTCCCAAGTCGTGGAAGATTCATAACGTATTCCATGCCTCCCTCTTGTCTCCCTACTGAGAGAACGATGTACATGGTCTGAACTTCCCAGCTCCACCACCAGATCTGATAGAAGAAGAAGAGGAGTATGAAATAGAAAAGATCATACACCACCGTGGCGTTCTGACGGCCCAAAAGTTCCTGATCGGATGGAAAGGGTACACAGCCGAAGAAGACTTGTGGGTTGCTGAGCAGGATCTGAAACATGCAAAGTTCACTCTCGAAGAGTACAAAAACCTTCACCCCACCGTTTTCTCTTCCTCACCCACACCACCATCATCCCGCCGCCACTCCTCTCGCAAAACTTAAAATAAAGCAATGACTTTCTCTTCTCCTCGCTATCTCATCCCACTTGCTCCTCCCCCGTCATACACCGCGTCTTCCATGTCAACAGTCTCCTCTGTCACCGACACAATAGAAACACCTTCCCCCACCACTTTATCCATCCTAGTAGACACACTTCCATCCTCCACCCACACATCCCTTGGATGGGATCATCAAAATTTACCACCATCTAATAGAATCACCCTCGTTGAGGAAGACGACTATGGGAGTGATGGACTCCCAACACTGCCAATCCCACCTCCGCCATGCCTTGCCACTCGTCTCTCCTCTCCTACTTACCATTCTTTGAATTCCATCACGTCTGTTGACGTCCCCCACTATGCCAATTGCCTCCAAGACCCCCTTCCTACCACAGTGACCCCACATGTCGACAACCTCCTGACCTCCGGTCACCTCGCCCGTGCGCTTGACAGCTACCTAGATGACGGATCTGCCCTTGCCCACCTCTACAGTGCCTACCTCCAGGTGGAAACAATCGGTCTTTTCATGTCCACCCCGGTTGACAGTTAGGTAGCCCATGACCTACAGCTTGTAGTTGCCCCCGCACGGGGCATCATCCGAATGGACCTTATTGCCACCATGCATCAGTTGGACATGCCTGAATTCCTCGCAGACATTGATGCCTATCTGGCTCGACAAACTTACCACCACCTCGCCTGCTTCGCAACAACCCCATACACATCCTCTTCTCCGCTCGCATCCGATGAAGCCAGAGCAATTGATGTCGCTGAAGTGGCATACTCCCTTGAACGGAATAGCGACCACCTTCCCCCAATCATCCAAGGTATAGCGAAGCATGCTACACCTGCCGACGCCTTGGCCATCAGAGGGTTCATTGCACCCTCTACCAATGCCCAATCTGTCTCCGTGTCACACCTGGGCACGCTCAGATACAATGCCCTCTTCATCGTGGTCAAAGAGGACAACCCTCTTCTTCATCCTCATCCTCTTCGTCGTCGGTCGCCCGCTCTTCTATTCAAAACACATGTCGCACTCGCCGGATGCATCCCACTTGAGGACCCCCTCATCGTCCTACTCGTGAATGATCCCCTTCTCCTGGGGATAAAATGTACAATGATGTTGCTGAAGCAAACTTGACTGGCTCCCTGGGTCACTACTAAGGAAAATCCTCGTCGCTGTCTCGGACATACAATGGGGGTAATGTTACAATTTATTTCTCTTTTCGTCTTTAATGAACTCTGTTTCCTTTTCACGATGACCTAATCACATCACATGACTCAATTACCACTTGCTTGGTCATCGCTCACTTCTCCATAGTTCCAACCGAGTCCATCGGCTTTGATGACTCGTTCTCATTTAGTCATCCTTTCTACCATGTTTTTTGAATTTCTACAACCAACCCTAAACCTGTCGGCCCTAAATCCATTACAGGAGTATATATATATCTCCTCTCACTCTCATGTATTCCTTACACTTGATCTCTCTTCTTGTACCTCGACTACTACCTGCTATTGAGTACAACTAATCAAGCACCTGTTTCCCTTTCTCTCATCCCTTGCCCCTTTGACAGTTCGGTCGCTACCTAAAGCGACCTCTCCTCATAAACCCTTGTATCTTGTCGCCTCCCTTGTGGGCCTTCGATCCCAAGGACCTTGGCAGCCTCCCTCGTCGTCTATAGAACACAAGGACCTTGGCACTTCGGCACATTTGTGTGGCCATACTTGACCTTGACACCCCGGCACATCTCTGTGGCCGTACTTGACCTTGACACTGCGGCGCATCTCTGTGGCTGTACCTTGACACTTCATCGCATTCGTGTGGACGTACCTTGACCCTGTAGCACATCCGTGTGGCTATATCTTTGACCTTGACACCCCAGTGCATCTCTGTGGCCGTACCCTTGACCCTGTCACGATAGCGTGACTAAACCTCTTGATCCTGTGACATCTTGAAGGGCTACAACCAACTCTACCTGAGCCAGTCGTAACAATTACATCTTCATTCTTCAAACCCGATGGCATCGGCTTGACTTGTTACCATGGACAGTCACCAGCCACTCCTCTTGGCCATGTGCTGCCATACTATTCCAATTTATTTCAAGCTATGGTCAACTATTCTTGTTATCTTCCAATCATATCCTTTCTATTTGAGTTACAGTGAGTCAGAGATAAGAAGGCTATGCTTACCAGTGCACGGCTAAGCTCCAAGGCTATGCCCCACTGCCTATAGATCTTATCTGGTTATGCCCTATGCCCTTCAAACCTTTGCCTCACCTGATCCATGACCTTGGCTATGCAAGGCAATGCTTGGTTGTGTATGATACCAATGCACACTGCCTTGTTAGGAGTCACATCAAGTCATACTTACTTTATACAGACATTTATCGGTAGATCTAGTACAAACATGTACAAACCCTTAGGTAGTATATAAGGGTCCAAGAGCCCGCCAGAGAACTCCAGTCAAGTTCTCTTGGTTTTTCCCCTTGAGCACTCCATTTAGCCTTGCTACCACTACGTTTTAATACTTGTAGACTGCTTAGGCACTTCTTTCATCTTTCTACTAGTGAAGTAGCTCGAGTCCACTATGCCCTTCTAGGCTAGTATATAAAGGTTGTTTCATTAGAACTTGACTGCTACTTGCCCTGGTCAATGGACCTCAGCAACAACAAGAAACATGAAGAGCTCCTAGAGGGCATCAGTGCATATACAACCAGACTGCCTAAAACTAATCAATGCTAGACAGTGACAAGTAGGAAAAAGTCCATTCTATCCAAAGCACTCACATTCTTATGTCTGGGACTAAGTATTCTATCTAATAGGAGTTCAGTACTGGGACTATGGTCTCAAGGCAGAAGAGTACCTCAAGAACCTTTTCAATGAGCTAAGGCAAGCTCGAGATGAGGAAAAAAGAGTTGTGAGGAGAGCCAAAACATTATTAGCTCCTTGCTCCCCCTCACCTTTGGTCGATGACTTCATTCCTGTAAGCCCAGAGGCATGGGATACTGAATTCATTGACCCCTTAGTACCATTCTACATCACTAAGGATCTCGTCCTGGAAGAGTTCTGATAGGGAATCATTGAAAGGAAAGTTGAAAGAGATGCTCAGGTGAAGGAAGAAGAAATCCTTTCACCACCATAGATCTTGCTGTGAGAACCAGTAAAGAAAGAAGAGACCCTTGTGCCAGAGCGCATTTCCTTGCCAGCTGTAGGACCCATTAGGCCGCAGTGCCACCAACGAAGAAGAAAAGTTTATGAAAGAGTGATAGAAAGATCTAGACTGGACGAAGATCGTGTCTATCTAAGACCCTAGGAGTACTTAGCATCACAAAAGAAGTACCCCTTCATATGAGTGTTACAACTGGCTCGGGTAGAGTCAGTCATAGCCCTTCAAGGATGTCACAGGGTCGAGGATATAGCCACACGGATGTGCTACAGGGTGTCAGGGTGACGGCCGCAGAGATGTGCCGCAGTGTCAAGGAAACGGCCACAGAGATGTGCCGCAGTGTCAAGGTAACGGCCACAGAGATGTGCCGCGGTGTCAAGATATGTCCACACGAGCGCGACGCAGTGTCAAGGTCAAGTACGGCCACACGAATGTGCCGAAGTGCCAAGGTCCTTGGGATCGAAGGACCGCAAGGGAGGCGACAAGGTACAAGGTTTACGAGGAGAGGTCACTTTAGGTAGCAACCAAACTGTCAAGGGGGCAAGAGACGAGAGAAAGGAAAATGGGTGCTTGATTAGTTGTACTCGATGACAAGTGGTAGTCGAGGTACAAGAAAGGAGATCAAGCGTAAAGAATACATGAAGGAGATAGAAGGATATATATATGTCCATGACGGGTTTAGGGCCAGTAGGTTTAGGGCCAACCATGGAAGGCCAGAGAACATAGAAGAAAAGATGACTAAGTGAGAACGAGTCATCGAAGCCGATGGACTCGGTTGGAACTATGAGGGAGTGAGCGATGACCAAGCAAGTGATAGTAGAGTCATGTGAGGTGATTAGGTCATCGTGAAAGAGAACAGAGTTCATTAAGGTAAAAAGAGAAGTGAATCGTAACATTACTCCCGTTGTATGTCTAAGACAGCGACAAGGACTTTCCTAGTAGTGACCCAGGGAGTCAGACAAGTTTGCTTCAGCAACGTCATCGTATATTTCGTCCCCAGGGGAAGGGGATCGTTCACGGGTAGGGCGACAAGGGGGTCCACGAGTGGGATACATCCGGCGATTGCGACATGTGTTTGGAACGGAGGAACGGGCGACCGACAATGAAGAGGAGGAGGACGAAGAAGAGAGTTGTCCTCTTTGGTTACGACAAAGTGGGCAATGTATCTGGGCATGTCCAGGCGCGACACGGAGACAGATTGGGCATTGGTAGAGGGTGCAATGAACCCTCTGATGGCCAAGGCGTCGGCAGGTGTAGCATGCTTCGCTATACCTTGGATGATTGGGGGAAGGTGGTCGCTATTCCGTTCAAGGGAGTATGCCACTTCAGCGACATCAATTGCTCTGGCTTCATCGGATGCGAGCGGAGAAGAGGATGTGTACGGGGTTGTTGCGAAGCGGGCGAGGTGGTGGTAAGTTTGTCGAGCCAGATAGGCGTCGATGTCTGCGAGGAATTCAGGCATGTCCAACTGATGCATGGCGGCAATAAGGTCCATGCGGATGATGCCCCGTGTGTGGGCAACTGCGAGTTGTAAGTCGTGGGCTACCTGACTATTGACCAGGGTGGACACAAGGAGCCCGATTGTCTCTACCTGGAGGTAGGCACTGTAGAGGTGGGCAAGGGCGGATCCGTCGTCAAGATAGCTGTCTAGCACATGGGCGAGATGGCCGGAAGTTAGGAGGTTGTGGATATGTGGGATCACTGTGGCAGGAAGGGGGTCTCGGAGGCGGTTGGCATAGTGGGGGACGTCAATGGACGTAATAGAATTTACAGAATGGTGTGTAGGGGAAGAAAGACGAGTAGCGAGGCGGGGTGGAGGTGGGATCAGCAATGTTGGGAGCCCATCACTCCCATAGTCTTCTTCGTCTTCAAAATGAATGGTTCTGTGGAGTGGCAGGGAGGTTTGATGTTCCTATCTGGGGGATGCACGGGTAGAAGATGGGGGTCTGTCAATCGGGATGGTCGAAGCGGTGGAGAAAGTAGTTTCTGTTGAGTTAGAGATGAAGGAGGCTGTTGACATGGAGGACGTGGTGTATGATGGGGGAGGAGCGAGTGGGATGAGATAGTGGGGAGGAGACAGAGTCATTGTTTTCGAGAGGAGCGGCAGTAAGATGATGGTGGTGCGGGTGAGGAAGAGAAAACGGTGGGATGGAGGTTCTTATACTCCTTTAGAGCGGACTTTGCGTGTTTCAGGTCCTGCTCAGTGATCCACAAGTCTTCTTCGGCTGTGTACCCTTTCCATCGGATTAGGAACATTCGGGCCGTTGGAACGCCACGGTGGCATAGGATCTTCTCAATTTCATACTCTTCTTCCCCTTCTATAAGATCTGGTGATGGAGCTGGGAAGTTCGGACCGTGTACTTCATTCTCACGGTAGGGAGATAAGAGGGAGGTGTGGAACACGTTGTGGATCTTCCATGTCTTGAGAAGGCAGAGTTGATATGTGATGGGAGAGAAGACCTTGGTGATGATGAAGGGTCCTTCTCGTTTTGGGGCGAATTTGGGGTTGGAGATGGAACGTTTCAGGTTCCTGGCTTCAAGCCATACTTTATCTCCTTTCTCGAAAGGAGTAAAGCCACGATTATTGCGAGATTTCATGACTTGGCATGCAAGTTCATGGGCGGCAAGAGCTTCTTGTCTAGCGGCGGCAAGGGATCTAAGGCGGGTTTCCACTGCGGGGATAGAGAAGTCGGAAATGATGGAAGGGAGGGCACGAGGTTCATAGCCCATCATGAGATAAAACAGAGATTGATTGGTGACGGAGTGGAGGCAGTGATTGTGCGCAAATTCCGCATGAGAGATCATATCAGACCATGATCCAGGTTTTGCACCACAGAAGATCCGAAAATATGTTTCGACTTCTTGGTTGACACGTTCCGTTTCACCATTGGTTTGAGGGTGGTAGATGGTGGAGAGGGAAAGGTCGTATTGTAGGAGTCAACCAAGCTTGCGGGCAAAGGCTGAGGCAAATTGTGGACCACGATCAGAGATGATTTTGTTGTAAAGTCCAAAGCGAAGGTAAACTTTGTGGAAGAAGACGGTGGCAACCCCTTCGGCGGTGATCGTTTTCTTGGTGGGGCAAAGAATTACCCCCTTCATAAGGCCATGGTCGACCACGACCAGCAAAGAGTCAAAACCACCGGTGAGGGGGAGATCCGTGATCAGGTCACAAGAGACCTGTTGGAATGGGTGGGAGCAAGAAGAGGCGATAGGGGTCAACGGTGGGATGGTGGGATGCGTGTTGGACTTGTTCTGTTGACAGGTGGCACATCCCTCAACATACTTGCGAACGAATTGGGCAAGACCTGGCCACCAGAATTCAGTGGCGATGAGCTGGCGAGTTTTAAGGAACCCGGCATGTCCAGCTGAGACGTGATCATGGCAATGGGTAAGGATGTCGTGGCGGAGGGTGCCCGAGGGTGGAACATAGACACGACCCTTGTAGGTGAGGATGCTGGATTCCAGTTGCCAGTCAGCAAGGCGGGAGCGGAATGCGTGTGGAATGTCAAAGTTGAGGGTCTGGAGACGCTCCAAGATGAGGGGATCAGACTGGGAGGAGGCGGAGATGGCGTCATGTAGTACAGTGTCAATGACGTTGATGAAGAGGGATTCAGGTAGGAGGACGGTATTTTCGTTATCAGTGTCGTCAGGACATAGGTCAGGGCGGCGGGAGAGGGTGTCAGGGCCAGCGAGAAGCCGTCCTGGGACATGGATGATTTTAAGGTCGAAGTCTGCGAGATCGAGTAACCAACAAGCTTGTCGTCGGTTCAGGTTCTGGGCTTGGTGAAAGTAGGTGAGGTTCTTATGATCTGTAAAAACCTGTACAGGGAAAGGGGAACCGTGAAGATAATGTCGCCACGATTTGAGGGCGCGGATGATTGCAAGAAGTTCACGATCATGGATGTCATAGTTACGTTCAGCAGGGATGAACGTCTGGGAGAGGTAGGAACAAGGGTGCCAGTCTCCGTTGGCATCAGTTTGGAGGAGGATAGCGCCAGAGGCATGTTTCAAGGCATCAGTAGTGATAGCAAAAGGCTTGGAGAGGTCGGGGAGACGAAGGACAGGCTTTGACAGAAAGAGATGTTTCAATGTTTGGAAGGACTGATCGCAGGAGGGGGTCCATTCCCAAGGGTGAGTCTTTTTGGTGAGATCAAGGAGGGGACGAGCAACGGTAGAATAGTCAGGGATGAACCGTCGGTAGAAGTTGGTGAATCCAAGGAAAGAGCAAACATTTTTCACCTTGGTGGAGGTCGGCCAGGAAGCAATCCCGTCAAGCTTGGCAGGGTCCATGGCGAGGGAATCTGGTTTGACGATCATCCCAAGATATTCTACCTCGGTAGTCGCAAACTTGCACTTCTCAAGCTTTAGATGGAGATGGAGTTCTTTCATCTGTTGAAGAACTCGCTTGGTACGTTCTGTATGGGTGTGTTCATTGGGGGAGAAGATGAGGAGGTTGTCCATGTAGATGATGAGCCATCCTTCAGCGATCATGTCTCGGAATGAGTCGTTCATGAATCGTTGGAATGTCGCGGGGGAGTTACAGAGGCCGAAGAACATGACCATAGGTTCAAAGAGCCCCTTATGGGTGATAAAGGCAGCTTTCCATTGGTGGCCATCTTTGATGCGAACATTGTTATAACCCCAACGGACATCGAACTTGGTAAAGACACGCGCGTCCTTCAGTTTATCGAGGAGATCAGAGATGAGAGGTAGGGGATAGGCGTCTCGTCGAGTCGCCTCATTGAGTTTTCTATAGTCCTGACAGGGATGGATGTGTTTCTTAATACTTTCGGGGTCTGTCAAGTCTATCCCTTTCTTCTAAACAAAGAAGAAAGGGGAAGCTTGTGGGGAGTTGGAGGAGTGGATCTTTCCAGAGGCGAGGTTTTCTTTGATGAACTTCTCAGTGGCTTCTTGCTCTATAGGGGAGAGGGGGTAGACTTTCCCAATGCTTGGGATGAAGTCGTCATGGAGGTTGATTTCATGGTCATAGGGACACGATGGGGGAAGATGTTGGCTTGCTTCTTCTGAAAAGACGGAAGCGTAGTCAGAGTATTCTGGGGGGAGGATGACTGGTGGTTTTGCCTTTTCTTCAGCGGCAGAGAGTTCAATAGCTTTGGTGAGTTTTCGAATGACAGGGGAGTATGGAAGGAAGCGTTTGACATCTCCTCGAACGATTCGGCAGAGGCGATAGTTATGATGTTCTCATTCGAGATATTAGTTCTCGGATTCTTCTTCTAGGAATTCATAGAGTCGTTCATCAGTGACGGCGTCAACATGAACATGGCGGGGGGGATGAGGTTTGAACCTTTGGAGGAGTTCATCATGTCGTTGTTTGTTTGTGATGAAGGAGGAGTACAATTTTTTAGATTCATTGCAGGTCTCAGGGATGGAAATGGTCTGTCTCGACCAGTTGATGGTGGGATTTGTGAGGCGTAGCCAAGGGAGTCTGAGAATGACATTTTCTCGGCCGCAGTTCATGATGTAGAAAAGAGTCTTCTGAGTGACTCCTTCAATGTTGAGGTACAAGGTGCAAGTGAATCGGATTTCTCCATTCCGGTTAATAGTCTGGTCGATGTTTCGTACTTTGAGAGGGACATCAAGTTTCTGCATGGGGATGCGGTGTTTGTGGACAAAGTCCCAGTTGATGCAGGAGATGTCTGCACCACTATTGATGAGGGCTCGGGTATCAATGACTTTCATGGCATGTGAGGGGGAGATCAACTATACTGGAATTTGCATAGATTTGCCAGTGGTGGATACAAGTACAGGCGCACACGTAACAGAAGGGGAGTCTGGCGTTGACTCAGATCCCTGTTTCAAAAACCCTTGTTCCAAGTAAAGCCCACCCGTGCCACCTTGGTTTCATCTTCATCATCGTCCTCAAAGTCAATAAGACGGGGAAGATTGTCTTCTTTGGCGACCTTTTGGACACATGGTTTTGGGGGGGAGGAGAAATTGGGACAGTTGGAGCTAGAATGTCCTTTTTTGCGGTAACGGAAGCAGAGCCCTTCTTTCATGCAACGTCTTCGTTCTTCAGTGGTCAGCTTTGGAACTTTGATGGAATCGACGTCCATGGCGTTAGGGTCTCTAGTTCTTGGGGTGGGGGTGGTGATGGGAGTGGAGAACGAATGGTACGCATTGCGGTTTCTGATCAGTGACTGGGTTTTCTGCCATAGCGACTCGTATCGTACATCCTTGGTATACCATCCCTCGATTTTGGTTGGGATGGTCTCGGCATTCATGATCCTAGTCATCAAGGTGACAGGGATTCCTTGAGAGAAATAACTGATGAGGACGTTCTCATCTGTGATGTTGGCAATCGCCACATTGTTCTTGAATTCGGCGATATACGTGGTGAGGGAGGGGGAGTAGGATTGGTCACGCCATTTGACCATCTTGGTGTTCGTCAGCCAATGGATGGCATTGCCGACAGTGTCTTGGTGCTTGAATGCTAGTTCGAAGGCTTCAGTGAAATCTTCGAACGTTCCGAGGTCTGGGGTAGTGCCGGCAAGGCACTTCTGGCGGAAGGTGTTGGCCCAGGTGAGAGCTGAGCCCTTGGTCATGTAAGATAGTGCAAAGGCTACCTGCTTGGCGTTGGTAGTGTAGACTTCCTCGTTCACGAGGAGGTAAAACTTGACAGAGTTAAGCCATTGCATGGCTTTTTCATAGGATCCGTCATAGGGCTCAGGTGCTCCGATACGGAGTTCGGTGGGTTTCGTTGAGGAGCTAGTGGGGGGCATTGGTGTAACAGAGGGGCAGGGGTTTCGTGGTGGCAGGGTGACAGGGGAACGTAGGGAGTCTAAGATGTCTTGGGTTCTTTGGGCAGTGGTGAGCGTGGGGAGAGTAGCAAGATCGTTAGCGAGATCTTCTATGGTGAGTTGTTGTTCGACGGTGGGGATCTGCTTGTCTGAGTCAGATGCAAAGATATCCTCTTCATCAGAGGGACATGGTTCAGTGGGTTCTGGGGACGTGTCTGGTTGCGCATTTTCATGCCAACTAGGGGTGGGTCATAGGGATGAAATGGTGGAGGTTTACAATGATGGTAACCTCAGGTAGACACTTGATCTTTTGTTACGACTGGCTCGGGTAGAGTCGGTCGTAGCCCTTCAAGGATGTCACGGGGTCGAGGATATAGCCACACGGATGTGCTACAGGGTGTCAGGGTGATGGCCACAGAGATGTGCCGCAGTGTCAAGGAAACGGCCACAGAGATGTGCCGCAGTGTCAAGGTAACGGCCACAGAGATGTGCCGCGGTGTCAAGGTACGTCCGCACGAGCGCGACGCAGTGTCAAGGTCAAGTACGGCCACACAAATGCGCTGAAGTGCCAAGGTCCTCGTGTTCTATTGACGACTAGGGAGGCTGCCAAGGTCCTTGGGATTGAAGGCCCGCAAGGGAGGTGACAAGGTACAAGGTTTACGAGGAGAGGTCGCTTTAGGTAGCAACCAAACCGTCAAGGGGGCAAGAGACGAGAGAAAGGAAAACGGGTGCTTGATTAGTTGTACTTGATGACAAGTGGTAGTTGAGGTACAAGAAGGGAGATCAAGCGTAAGGAATACATGAAGGAGATAGAAGGATATATATATGTCCATGACAGGTTTAGGGCCAGTAGGTTTAGGGCTGATCATGGAAGGCCAGAGAACATAGAAGAAAAGATGACTAAGTGAGAATGAGTCATCAAAGCCGATGGACTCGGTTGGAACTATGAGGGAGTGAGCGATGACCAAGCAAGTGATAGTAGAGTCATGTGAGGTGATTAGGTCATCGCGAAAGAGAACAAAGTTCATTAAGGTAAAAAGAGAAGTGAATCGTAACAATGAGTATATTCCTGCAAGTGTTTTACACCAGTGTTGTTGTCTTCTTGATTACTTGGATGATTCTGCATCACCAAACGTTTGAGCTTAAGGCAGGCTACAAAAACAAGACCTTCAGCTTTTCAGTTGAGCTTGAAAAGAAGTTAGTAGGTTGGGAAGATCCTAACTTGGGTTGGGACAACAAAGAAGACTTGACATCTGAGTCTTGGATTGACTGGCTCAAAGAGAGACTATCCAATCAGCAGATCCAAGAAGTTGCAGCTAGATTATTCTCCTTCCATTTGACAGAACAGAACAGAGTCGCAAAGTCAGAAGCAGCGACCGAGACAATCTTCATTGACCATATTCCTGTCGAAGATACTTTCCTAGTTCTTGCAGCAGCAGCTTAGGCAGACAACATCTCAGAAGAACTTTGAGCAATGGCAGCAAACATCTCTCAAGTTAAGTGGGCACAACTATTGGAAGCCTGCAACAATCTAAACATAGTTGTCACTCAGCAGGGACAGACGATTGCAGATTTAGGATTGCAGAAAGATCAGTTGACAGACGCACTGAGGCGAGCCAACAATCAACTACAAGAAAACACTGAAAAAACAGAGGAAGCAAATCAGCATATGCATGAGCTGCTCGGATTACATCAGTGGGCAGGCGTGACACCAGGATCAGGAGCAGGATGACTGGAAATGTTCAGAACATTCAAAGTAGAAATCTTCACGAATCCAAAAAGTTATGATGAATTCCTGGCAAAGTTTGAGGATTGGTGGATCAAGATCCAGTCCTGGTTGGATTGCAATCCTAAGCAATTCGCCAACTACGTCGAGGACACATTGGCTAATGATGGATCCAAAGTTTGGGTACCAGAACCCAAATCACATGCATACGCCATACTTTCCAGGTTGAAAGGTCATAAAGGATCTTTCTTCACAAAATGAGAACTCAGGAAGCTAGTGGATGGAACATCCATGCTAATAACCTGGTTCGCCATCCAGGCAGAGATCATTGGGCTATTCCATCCAGTACACCAAAAGGATTGGGCAAAGAAGCAGCTTGATACCTTCAAGCAATGAGAGCTCTCCATTGACAGGTACATCAGTCAGTGGCTCTCCCTATACGCTAAAGCAGATCTTGGCCAAGAGATGGGTATATGGAATTTGAAGAATGGAGTTAATGATGACATCCGAGAGGAGCTATTCAAAGGACAACAAAAGGATAATGTTGACAACATGCTAACTGAAATTCAAATGATCAGTTGTCAGATCAAATTGTACAAAATGTTCAAGAAGAAGGACACATTTGAAAGAAAATGGACTCCTAGGCACAAAGTGCATGCCACAGGACCCTCTCAAGGAAAGCAACAATGCTTCAATTGTAACAGCAAGGAGCACATTACTCGGTTCTGTCCTAAACCAAAAATATCGTGCTCAGAATGCAAATTCCTTGGAGGGAATCATAAGGAGACTTGTAGCAAGGGCAAAAGGATCCACACTACCACTTCCACATCAGATGATCAGAATGAGTGATCGCTGCGAGCAGTCCAAGGCATGGACTTTGAAGGAATGAAGGCTTACTTCTATAATCTCAAGGATACAGAGTCAGGAAAAGAGTGAGCGGATTGAAGTATCAGGGTCTTCAATCCGCTGATGAACTAACTAGCACAGATCATATATTAAGTACATGGTTGAGGGCATCTTTGAAAGAAGCATGGCCGAAACCTCAATCAGTGCTTAATTCTCCCGTGAATGAACAAACTAAAACCCCTGACAGAATCTATGGTGAGAACCAATTACAAGTAAAGTTGACCTCTATCACAGGAAAGATCCCTACAAGAGGATCAGCGAAAGCTGCGGAATACAATTTGTATGCCACTGAAGAAGCAACAATCTTAGCAAGAAATAAGGGTTTGATTGATGTTGGAATTGCAATAGCACTGCCACCCTCCACTTATGGACACATTGTGCCATGTAGTGACTTGGCAAACAAACACATGATTGATGTGAGAGCTGAAGTTGTTGATGAGAACTATTGAGGCTCTATCAAAGTACTTCTATTCAATCATGGAGAACAGGATTTCCAAGTGCATATTGGGGATAGGATTGCACAGCTGATCATCAAGTGAATCCTAACCCCTGACCCGTTGGTAGTCGTCACTCTTGACAAAACAAGTCGAGGTAAACAAGGGTTTGAATCCACAGATAGAATCCTACCTCATTTCGTGAGATCCTCAGTGGTAGAAAAAGAAATGCTACTGGAGGTGCAGGTGATGGACCCCACAAAGCACACCATACTTCCAATCCAAGCATTGTTGGATAGCAGGGCTAACGAGGTATTTGTAGATGAAGAATAGTGCAGAAAACATCAGATTCCCTTGCAACAACTTAAACAAACTTATATCATCTACAACATAGATGGTACTTGTAATCGGAGTAATGATATTATTCACACTACTGACTTGATCTTGGATTACCAAGGACATAGAGAGGAAGTGGTGGCCAAAGTCACTAATCTCAGCAAGAATCAGATGATATTTGGATACACTTGGTTGAAGAAGCATAATTCCACCATTGACTGGAAGTCAGGAAAAGTGAAGATGACGAGCTGCCCTAAATCTTGCAGAAAACTCAAAAACAAGGTGGCAATTGAGGAGGAAGGGGAGGATGACCTACCAGAACTCACAGATGTGGAGGACAATGATAATGAGTCAGAAGATGAAGACAAATATTCAAAATTCATTCAATCTTCTGAAAAGCCAAAAGTTACACAGACCCTGGAAAAACTAGTTCCCTCACAATTTCATGACTATCTTAAGACATTCACTTCTAAAGATTCCAAACGCATGCCTCTATGAAAGCCTTGGGATCATGCCATCAATCTTAAGGAAACATTCAAGTCCAAGAAGGGACGACTTATTCTCCTGTCACCCAATGAACAAGAGGAGGTATCTGCATACTTGGATAAGCAATTGTGCAAAGGCTATATCCATTCCTCCAAATCATTACAGACCTTTCCTATATTCTTTATCCCAAAGAAGGAAGGAAAGAAGCAGATGATTACAAACTATAGGTATCTAAACGAACACACAGTAAAAAACAACTATCCACTACCATTGATATCGCAGCTGGTGGATCAGTTGAAAGGAGCAAAGCTGTTTACCAAGATGGACTTATATGCAGGCTATAACAATGTATGCATCAAAGAAGACGACAAATGAAAAGCTGCCTTCATTTGTTTCAAAGGCACTTTCAAACCATTGGTTATGTTTTTCAGATTAACCAACTCTCCTGCAACATTTCAGACAATAATGAACAAGATTTTCACAGACATGAGCTATTGTATCGTAATCTACATCAATGATATTCTTGTGTTCACAAAAACTATGGATCGCAAAGAACATGACAAGATTGTGCTGAAAGTATTGAAGAGATTAGAGGCCAATGACTTATACCTCAGACTGGAAAAATGCACATTTGGAGTAGAGGAAGTTGATTTCCTAGGGATGATTGTCAGTAAGGACGGAATTCAGATGGACATGGAGAAAGTACAAGCAATCATGCAATGGCCCGCACCCACCACAGTCAAAGGAGTTAGGAGTTTCCTAGGACTGGCGAATTTCTACTGACAATTCATTGAAGACTATGCCCAGATCGCTAGACCACTCAATAATCTTACCAAGAAAGACATCCCATTTAAATGGGAAGAACCACAACAAAATGTGTTTGATGCATTAAAGGAACGATTTACCAACACACCAATACTGGTATTTCCAGACAACAACTGTCAGTTTAGGTTGGAAACGGATGCATCAGACTATGCCACTGGAGCAGTATCATTGCTGCTCAAATCTGACACTCAGAAGTGGCATTTCATAGCCTTCGCATCTCATTCTATGATGCCAAAAGAACGAAATTACCCCATTGCTGATAAAGAAATGCTCAGTGTAATACACGCATTGGAAGACTGGAGACATTATCTGGAGAGAGTGCAACATGAATTTGAAATCAGGAATGATTACATGAACCTACAATGGTTCACGAAAAATCAAAACCTATCACAAAGACAGGCCCAATGGGCTCAGTATCTTTCCAGATTCAACTTCAAATGGGTGCACAAAGCTGGAGCTACCATGGGAAAAGCTGATGTACTCTCATGTAAAGAAGATTATATAGTAGGAATCAACAGTAATAATCAGGGAGTGACAGTGATTCCAGCTGAAAGGATTTAGATGACCATTATGGTAGCAGATGAAGGAGATCAAATCAGGGAGACAGTGGAGAAGTTGATGAACACCCAGCCAGAGAGTATGATTCAAGAGTGGATGACGAAATGGGATTTATTGCAGGAAAAAAGGTTATTGAAGAAGGGAAAAGCCCTATTTGTGCCACCAGAAGATTCGTTAAAAATGGAGCTTATACACTTACACCATGACATGCCCAGCACAGGGCACGTTGGATATGACAAGACTTTAGAACTTGTCTGACGACAATACTTCTGGCCTGACATGATAAAGGAAATCAAGGAATATGTACAATAATGTGATCATTGTGCCAGATTCAAAGGAAGCAACCAATGTCCACCGGGAAAACTCTCACCGTTGGAGATTCCTATAGGACCCTGGACAGATGTTACAGCAGATTTCACCACAGACTTGCCCCCTTCATGGGGATACAATACCATATTGGTTGTCATGAATAGATTTTTCAAAAAGGTGGTGTTCATATCATGTCACAAGATTGTCACAGCTGAAACAACCCTCAACTACTAGCCTGGAAGGACATAGTAGCCTTAGACTGCTTTACTAGAGAAAAGGAGAAAAGAGATGTCGACCAGTCCCCAAGCGCTAAAGCATAATGGTAGGTGGACTAAGTGGAGTGCTCGAGGGGAAAAACCAAGAGAACTTGACTAGGGTTCTCTGGTCGGCTCTTGGGCCTTTATATACTACCTAGGAGTTTGTATATGTTTGTACTAGATCTACCAATAAATGTCTATATAAAGTAAGTACTGTATAACTCAATGTGACTCCTGGTGAGGCAGTGTGCACTGGTATCATACACAGCCGAGCATTGCCTTGCATAGCCAAAGGCATGGATCAAGTGAGGCAGAGGTTCATAGGGCATAGGGAGTAGCTGGGTAAGATCCATAGGTAGTGATGAGGCAGTGGAGCATAGCCTCAGAGCTTAGCCATGCACTAGTAAGCATTGCCTTCTTATCTCTGACTCACTATGACTTGAGTGGGGAGGATATGATTGGATGATAACAAGAATAGCCAACCACGACTTGGAATGAATTTGAATAGTGTGGCAGCGCATGGCCGAGGGTAGTGGCTAATGACTGTTCTTGATAATAAGTCCAGCTGATGCTGTCAGGTTCAAAGAATGAAGATGTAATCATATTTAGTCAATGAGGGAAATACGAATCAAGGACTTAGCATTGAGACGCTTTACTGATAAGATCACATGATGAGGTCATGTGACTCGAAAAGATAAGATAAGATGTTGAAAAAGATAGTGTTTGTAACAACAGCATTACAAACGGCTGAACTCTATCTTGCCAACGTTTGGGTTCATCACAGAATTCCTCGCAGCATTGTGTCTGATTGTGGGCCACAATTTGCATCATATGTCATGATAGATCTATGCAAACAACTGGGAATTAAACCCAAACTGTCTACTATACATCATCCACAAACAGATGGACAGACAGAACATGTAAACAGGGATTTGCAACAATATCTACATTTATTCACAGCGGAACGACAAGACCAATGGGTCAATTGGTTGCCTATTGCACAATTCTCCCACAACAATCAAGTGTATTCCACAACAAAGAAATTCCCATTCGCATTAAATCACAGTTACTCACCACGCATAGGTACCAAGCCAGGAGTATTGAAGGCACTGGCCACAGACAAATTTGTGGAAGGAATGAAGTTGGCATTGCAGGAAGCATGAGAAAATTTAGAAAAGCACAAAAACATATGTCTGAGAAAGCAGACAAGCATTGCTCTGATGTACTACAGTACACTATAGGCTCTAAAGTCTGGCTTGCTACCAACAACCTATGCCTCCCAAGAGCATCTAAGAAGCTAACAGAGAAATGGCTTGGCCCTTATGAGGTAACAGCAGTACTCAATAATGTAGTTATACTACAATTACCCAAGTCAATGCGTATTCATCCTACAGTCAATATTACCAAGGTGAAACCCTACAAGGAACAGTTACCCAGGCAAATGGTTACAGTGCCTGGACTGGTTCATGTAACCGAAAACTGTGATGAGGAATACAAGATGGATTACATTGTAGATTCTTGTCTCAAGTGAAACAAGATAAAGTATCTGGTACACTAGAAGAGATATGATGATGACGAACGTACATGGGAACCACTGTCTAATCTCATACAAGCCAAAGATGTCATCGCCAAATTCCACCAAGACCACCCATCTGCACCAAGATGGTTATGCATGGTACAAAGTGATTTTGACTCATTTTTCACCCCATACACCAATTATACCATTCAACTAGCACCTTTTAATCACCTGGAAGTCGATTCCTAGGGAGAGGGTAGTGTTACAAACACTATCTTTTTCAGCATCTTATCTTATCTTTTCGAGTCATGTGACCTCATCATGTGATCTTATCAGCAAAGCATATCAATGCTAAGTCCTTATCTTTCAATTCCCTTGTTGACTAATTATGATTACATCTTTATTCTTCAAACCTGATGGCATCAGCTTGACTTGTCACCATGGACAGTCACCAACCGCTCCTCTTGGCCATGTGCTGCCATACTATTCCAATTCATTTCAAGCTGTGGTCAACTATTCTTGTTATCTTCCAATCATATCCTTTCCATTTGAGTTACAGTGAGTCAAAGATAAGGAGGCTATGCTTACCAGTGCATGGCTAAGCTCTGAGGCTATGCCCCACTGCCCTCGGATCTTATCTGGCTATGCCCCACTGCCTTCGGATCTCTGTCTCACTTGATCCACACCTTTAGCTATGCAAGGCTCTGCTCAGCTGTGCACAATACCAATACACATTGCCTCACTAGGAATCACATGGAATCTTACTTACTTTATATGGACACTTATCGGTAGATTCAGTACAAACATGTACAAACCCTAGAGTAGTATATAAAGGTCCAAGAGCTGACCAGAGAACTTCAGTCAAGTTCTCTTGGTGTTTCCCTTTGAGCACTCCACTTAGTTCTCCTACCGTTACGCCTAGCGCTTGCAGACTGGTCAACAACTCTTTCCTACTTCTCTCTAGTGAAGTGATCTAAGCCTACTATGCCCCTCCAGGCTAGTAGTCAAGGGTTGTTTCAATTGGATGAAATGGCAGCCATTACAAAATGACAACTCATTGGAACAGTTTTTTGACTTTAAGTTTCTATTATATACATTAGACCCTGGAGTGCTGTAAGATTGTTACATAACTTAGGTAAATGCTATATTATGTTACCTTTATGTAATAGATTATGATACCACCTATATAAACCATGCCATCACAAATATATTTCCTAATTTTTCCCATGAAACACCTTTCTGTAGCTCAAAGGGACAACATTATCTCTCTTACTTCTCTTGATCTTTCCTGTCAGAAAATTGCATCCCAAACTGGCATAGGGAAGTCTACTATGGCCAGGGTCCTTTAGGAAGTCTATCTAGAAAAAGAAAACCACTGTGGAGGATGATCTTCAAAACTCTCCTTTATCAATAAACATGCTATTGTCCAGCAAATCATTACTGGCAAGGCTAACAATGCAGTTGAAGCCACTCATTTCATCAATTCCATCATCACCACCCTTGTTTGCTCATAGACAGTCAGGAATACCCTTAAAGAGGCCTCTCTTAAGGCTCTAGTAAAGAAAAGAAACCCCTTTTTACTGCTATCTATAGAAAAAGGAGGTTGAAGTTTGCTCTCAAGTACCAGCATTGGACTGTGGAGGACTGAAAGAGGGTTATATGGTCAGATGAGATCAAGATCAATAGGATTGGATCAGATGGACAGGAGTATGTGTGAAAAAGGCAAGGAGAAGGACTAATCTCTAGAGAGGTCAAAGGTACAGTGAAGTTTGGAGGAGGATCCCTGATGGTTTGGGGCTATATAGGATAGAATAGAGTGGGGGTTTTGAGTGAGGTTGAAAGAAGGATAGATGCTGAACAGTATGTGGCCATTTTGGAAGAAGGATTGTTGCAAAGCATGAAGGAATCTGGAATCCCTAAAGAGGAGGTTATTTTTCAGCAAAACAATGATTCCAAGCATACCTTCAAAAGGGCTCAAAACTGGTTTGAAGAGCAAGGTATCAAGCTTTTGAATTGGCCTGCTTAGTCTCCAGACCTCAATCCCATTGAACACACTTGGAATCATCTCAAAAGATGCCTTTCAGGTTATAAGAAGGCTCCTTCAGGGGTTCATCAATTATGGGATAGGGTAATGATAGAGCGGGGGAAGATTTCTGTGGAAGAATGTCAGAAATGAATAGAAAGTATGCCCAGAAGGATTCAAGCAGTTATAAAGGCAAAAGGAGGTCATATCAAGTATTAAATACCTTACCTATCATAAAGTCAAAAAAACTGTCCCAATGAGCCATCATTTTGTAATGGCTGCCATTTCATCCAATCTTGACCAAATCTTTTAATCCTTGCACAAATAGAAGGCCAAGAGTGAGTATGTTATTTCATATACCCATATATTAGGTCTGGGTTAGGGATTATCAGGGTTAGGAGCCAATTAATCCAAAACATGCAAACATTGGGACAGTTTTTTGAGCTATTGTATCTTCAAGCAATGAGGAGGCAGATGAGAATGAAGAACCTGAACAGTCAGATATATCAGCCAAGATATCATATTGCTGTATATGCCAATGTGCACCAAAGTATTGAAATGAAAACCTCCCTGGACTGGAACACTTTCACAATCAAGTGTTCCAACTCTGGTTATATTACTATACATCTAGTGATACCTCATGGAATTTAACTCTCCTGATTCACCTACAATATGCATAGAAGGCATGGGATAGAGTCTTCCCAGATTTCCCACATATGCACATACTTACTTGTTATCTAGCCTTTGCTCTGGTATTGTACACCACTAATATTTTGACATAAGCTCAAACAAAAAACATATAAATGATGGATGAATCTTGCTTAGCATGCCTTGCAGGCTGTGTCTGTCTTTTTCAAATGTTATGCAAAGCTCAAGAGTAAGCCTGCATGGGCTGACTATGTTGCTTTTGTATTTCCAAAAGCCACTTGCTCATATAATACAGGTGGCTATCATGTCTTCAAGGTTCCAGATCTTTTTTCCTATATACAGTGGCTCAAAAAACTGTCTGCATGTTTGCATGTTTTATATTAGTTGTGACCAAATGCAATAACCCCTAATCTTAGCCCTAAATAACAAGTGTATGAAATGGAGTACATATGCTTGGCTTTCTATTGGTCCAAGAATCAAGCAATTTGGATAAAAGTTGATAGAATAGCAGCCATTTGAAAATGATATGTTATGCAGATAGTTTTTTGACTTAAAGTTTTGATTATATATGTATATTGACCCTGGCATGCTGTGATATCATTACATACATCCATCAAGGGTTCTATTATGTTACCTTTATGTAATAAGTATGATTCAACATATATAAATCCTACTACCCTTTGCTTATTTTCTCATCATCACCATGAAATCCATTTTCATCTCTTAAAGACAAAACATCATCTCTTTTGCCTCTCTTGGCCTATCTACTAGGAAGATTTCCTCACTGACTTGTCTAGGGAAGTCTATAGTATCCCAGGTTCTTCAGGAAATCCAACCAGAGAGGCCTAGGCTTCATGGTGGTCATTCTGTCAAGCTTTCCTATACCAACAAGAGAGCTATTGTTCAGCAAATCCTTACTGGCAAGGCCAAAAAAGCTGTTTAAGCCACTCATTTCATCAACTCTATTGTTGATGGTCCTGTTTCTTCTCAGACAGTGAGGAATACCCTCAAAGAAGCCTCATTGAAGGCTATGGTAAAGAAGAAAAAGCCATTGCTTTCTACTGGTCACAAGAAAAAAAGGTTAGCCTTTGCTCTCAAATATCAGCATTGGACTGTGGAGGACTGAAAGAGAGTTATATGGTCAGATAAGACCAAAATCAACAGGATTGGGTCAGATAGACAAGAGTATGTGTGGAAAAAGAAGAATGAAAGGCTTGTTTCCAGAGAAGTTAAAGATACAGTGACTTCCAAAACTAAGTCAATGTTTTGAGATTTTGGAGAATAGGTCATATAACTCAGGACCATGAACAAATAGAGCCAAAGTGTAAGTAAGCAGTAGAAAGCACCTACTCTTGGCTATATGCCACAAAAATATTGATATCATTTGAATATGTATCCATGGAGATATAGTCAATTCAATTCAATGTGTCATTGACTCAATTGTATAACTATATATTAGATCTGTCAAAGTTTGACAGCTGTCATATGTAACCCTTGATGGCATCATGACAGATGGTTACCATAGTTACTGTATCTTAGTAACCACTTCAGCTGACACTATTTAAGCAGTGATTTCATCTCTTATGCCTTTCAAATTCATCATGCATCCTATTTCCTTTTCTCAAAAAGAAAACATCCTTTCTCTAGCCTCTAATGGTCATTCTACTCATTCTATTGCCTCCAAACTAGGTGTCAGCCAGTCTACTATCTCCAGGATACTCAGAGATCTCATTCCCAACAGACCTACACCACTTTCTGGCTGTTCCTCTAAGCTTTCAGCTACTTCACAGCATGCTATCATCACTCAAATTGCTACAGGCAAAGCTGCCAATGCTGTCCAGGCTACCCATCACATTAATTTCATCATTCCTAGTCCAGTCTCTTCACAAACAGTGAGAAGAATCCTAAAAAACATTCATTCAAGGCTGTAACAAAGAAGAAAAAGCCACTTCTTGCTGCTAGAAACAAGAAGAAGCATTTAGCATTTGCCTTGAAGTACCAAGAATGGTCTATTAAGGTCTGAAAAAGGGTTATTTGGTCAGATGAGACCAAGATCAACAGGATAGGCTCAGATGGGAGGGAATGGATATGGAAACAGGCAAGCAAGGGCCTTATTAATAGAGAGGTTCAAGGAACAGTCAAATTTGGAGGAGGAAACATCATGGTATGGGGATGTATGGGTTGGGAAGGTGTTGGCCATCTTGCAGAGGTTGAGAGGAGGATGGATGCCAACCAATATATGGACATTTTGGAAGACAGCTTGCTTCCCAGCTTGGAAGAATCTGGAATTCCTTTCCAGGATATTGAAACAACCTTTATACACTAGCCTGGAGGGGCGTAGTGGACTTGAGCTACTTCACTAGTAGAAAGATGAAAGAAGTGCCTAAGCAGTCCACAAGCATTAAAGTGTAGCAGTAGCGAGGCTGAGTGGAGTACTCAAGGGGAAAAACCAAGAGAACTTGACTGGAGTTCTTTGGCGGGCTCTTGAGCCCTTATATACTACCTAGGGGTTTGTACATGTTTGTACTATATCTACTGATAAATGTCTGTATAAAGTAAGTATGACTTGATGTGACTCCTAACAAGGCAGTGTGCACTAGTATCATACACAACCAAGCATTGCCTTGCATAGCCAAGGTCATGGATCAGGTGAGGCAAAGGTTTGAAGGGCATAGGGCATAACCAGATAAGATCTATAGGCAGTGGGGCATAGCCTCAGAGCTTAGCCATGCACTGGTAAGCATAGCCTCCTTATCTCTGACTCACTGTAATTCAAATAGAAAAGATATGATTGGAAGATAACAAAAATAGTTGACCACAGCTTGAAATGAATTGGAATAGTATGGCAGCACATGGCTGAGAGGAGTGGTTGGTGACTGTCCATGATGACAAGTCAAGCTGATGCCATCGGATTTGAAGAATGAAGATATAATCATAATTAGTCAACAAGGGAATTGAAAGATGAGGACTTGGCGTTGATATGCTTTGCTGATAAGATCACATGATGAGGTCACATGACTCGAAAAGATAAGATAAGATGCTGAAAAAGATAGCGTTTGTAACACTACCCTCTTCCTAGGAATCGACTTTCAGGCGATTAAAAGGTGCTGGTTGAATAGTATAATTGGTGCATGAGGTGAAAAGTGAGTCAAAATCACTTTGTACCATGCATAACCATCTTGGTGCAGATGGGTGGTCTTGGTGGAATTTGGCGATGACATCTTTGGCTTGTGTGAGATTAGACAGTGGTTCCTATGTATGTTCGTCATCATCGTATCTCTTCTAGTGTACCAGATACTTTATCTTGTTTCACTTGAGACGAGAATCTACAATATAATCCATCTTGTATTTCTCATCACAGTTTTCGGTTACATGAACCAGTCTAGGCACTGTAACCATTTGCCTGGGTAACCGTTCCTTGTAGGATTTCACCTTGGTAATATTGACTGTGGGATAAATACACATTGACTTGGGTAACTGTAGTATAACTGCATTATTGAGTACTGCTGTTATCTTGTAAGGGCCAAGCCATTTCTCTGTTAGCTTCTTAGATGCTCTTGGGAGGCATAGGTTGTTGGTAGCAAGCCAGACTTTAGAGCCTATAGCATACTGTAGTACATCAGAGCAATGCTTGTCTGCTTGCTCGGACATATGTTTTTGTGCATTTCTAAATTTTCTCATGCTTCCTACAATGCCAACTTCATTCCTTCCACAAATTTGTTTATGGCCAGTGCCTTCGACACTACTGGCTTGGTACCCATGCATGGTGAGTAACTGTGATTTAATGTGAATGGGAATTTCTTTGTTGTGGAATGCACTTGATTGTTGTGGGAGAATTGTGCAATAGGCAACCAATTGACCCATTGGTCTTGTCATTCCACTGTGAATAAATGTAGATATTGTTGCAAATCCCTGTTTACATGTTCTATCTGTCCGTCTGTTTGTGGATGATGTGCAGTAGACAGTTTAGGTTTAATTCCCAGTCGTTTGCATAGATCTATCATGACATATGATGCAAATTGTGGCCCATAATCAGACACAATGCTGCGAGGAATTCTGTGATGAACCCAAACATTGGCAAGATAGAGTTCAGCCGTTTGTAACGCTGTTGTTACAAACACTATCTTTTTCAACATCTTATCTTATCTTTTCGAGTCACGTGACCTCATCATGTGATCTTATCAGTAAAGCGTCTCAATGCTAAGTCCTTGATTCGTATTTCCCTCATTGACTAAATATAATTACATATTCATTTTTTGAACCTGACAGCATCAGCTGGACTTATTATCAAGAACAGTCATTAGCCACTACCCTTGGTCATGTGCTGCCACACTATTCAAATTCATTCCAAGTTGTGATTGGCTATTCTTGTTATCATCCAATCATATCCTCCCCACTCGAGTCATAGTGAGTCAGAGATAAGAAGGTGATGTTTACCAGTGCATGGCTAAGCTTTGAGGCTATGCTCTACTGCCTCATCACTGCCCATGGATCTTACCCAGCTACGCCCTACGCCCTATGAACCTCTGCCTCACTTGATCCACGCCTTTGGCTATGCAAGGCAATGCTTGGCTGTATATGATACCAGTGCACACTGCCTCGCCAGGAGTCACATTGAGTTATACTTACTTTATATAGACATTTATTGGTAGATCTAGTATAAACATATACAAACTCCTAGGTAGTATATAAAGGCCCAAGAGCCGACCAGAGAACCCCAGTCAAGTTCTCTTGGTTTTTCCCCTTGAGCACTCCACTTAGTCCACCTACCGTTATGCTTTAGTGCTTGTGGACTGGTCAACATCTCTTTTCTCCTTTTCTCTAGTAAAGCAGTCTAAGGCTACTATGCCCTTCCAGGCTAGTAGTTGAGGGTTGTTTCAGCTGTGATGATCTTGTGGCATGGTATGAACACCACCTTTTTGAAAAATCTATCCATGACAACCAATATGGTGTTGTATCCCCATGAAGGGGGCAAGTCTGTGGTGAAATCTGCTGTAACATCTGTCCAGGGTCCTATAGGAATCTCCAACAGCGAGAGTTTGCCCAGTGGACATTGGTTACTTCCTTTGAATCTGGCACAATGATCACATTGTTGTACATATTCCTTGATTTCCTTCGTCATGTTAGGTCAGATATATTGTTGTCAGACAAGTTCTAAAGTCTTGTCATATCCAACATGCCCCGTGCTGGGCATGTTATGGTGTAAGTGTATAAGCTCCATTTTTAATGAATCTTCTGATGGCACAAATAGGGCTTTTTCCTTCTTCAATAACCTTTTTTCCTGCAATAAATCCCATTTTGTCATCCACTCTTGAATCATACTCTCTGGCTGGGTGTTCATCAACTTCTCTACTGTCTCCATGATTTGATCTCCTTCATCTGCTACTATGATGGTCGTTTAAATTCTTTCAGCTGGAATCACTGTCACTCCCTGATTATTACTATTGATTCCTACTATATGATCTTCTTTACATGAGAGTACATCAGCTTTTCCCATGGTAGCTCCAGCTTTGTGCACCCATTTGAAGTTGAATCTGGAAAGATACTGAGCCCATTGGGCCTGTCTTCATGATAGGTTTTGATTTTTCATGAACCATTGTAGGTTTGTGTGATAATTCCTGATTTCAAATTCATGTTGCGCTCCCTCCAGATAATGTCACAGTCTTCCAATGCGTGTATTACACTGAGCATTTCTTTATCAGCAATGGGATAATTTCATTCTTCTGGCATCATAGAATGAGATGCGAAGGCTATGGAATGCCACTTCTGAGTGTCAGATTTGAGCAGCGATAATACTGCTCCAGTGGCATAGTCTGATGCATCCGTTTCCAACCTAAACTGACAGTCGTTGTCTGGAAATACCAGTATCGGTGCATTGGTAAATTGTTCCTTTAATGCATCAAACACATTTTGTTGTGGTTCTTCCCATTTAAATGGGATGTCTTTCTTGGTAAGATCATTGAGTGGTCTAGCGATCTGGGCATAGCCTTCAATGAATCGTCGGTAGAAATTTGCCAGTCCTAGGAAACTCCTAACTCCTTTGACTATGGTGGGTGCAGGCCATTGCATGATTGCTTGTACTTTCTCCATATCCATCTGAATTCCGTCCTTACTGACAATCATCCCCAGGAAATCAACTTCCTCTACTCCAAATGTGCATTTTTCCGGTCTGAGATATAAGTCATTGGCCTCTAATCTCTTCAATACTTTCAGCACAATCTTATCATGTTCTTTGTGATCCATAGTTTTTGTGAACACAAGAATGTCATTGATGTAGATTACGATGCAATAGCTCATGTCTGCGAAGATCTCGTTTATCATTGTCTGGAATGTTGCGGAAGAGTTGGTTAATCTGAAAAACATAACCAATGGTTCAAAAGTGCCTTTGAAACAAATGAAGGCAGCTTTTCATTTGTCATCTTCTTTGATGCATACATTGTTATAGCCTGCATATAAGTCCATCTTGGTAAACAGCTTTGCTCCTTTCAACTGATCCACCAGCTGTGATATCAATGGTAGTGGATAGTTGTTTTTTACTGTGTGTTCGTTTAGATACCTATAGTTTGTAACCATCTGCTTCTTTCCTTCCTTCTTTGGGATAAAGAATATAGGAAAGGTCTGTGATAATTTGAAGGGATGGATATAGCCTTTGCGCAATTGCTTATCCAAGTATGCAAATACCTCCTCTTGTTCATTGGGTGACAGGGGAATAAGCCGTCCCTTCTTGAACTTGAATATTTTCTTAAGATTGATGGCATGATCCCAAGGCTTTCATAGAGGCATGCGTTTGGAATCTTTAGAAGTGAACATCTTAAGATAGTCATGAAATTGTGAGGGAACTAGTTCTTCTGGAGTCTGTGTAACTTTTGGCTTTTCAGAAGATTGAATGAATTTTGAATATTTGTCTTTATTTTCTGACTCATCATCATTGTCCTCCACATCCATGAGTTCTGGTAGGTCATCCTCCTCTTCCTCCTCAATCACCACCTTGTTTTTGAGTTTTCTGCAAGATTTGAGGCAGCCTGTCATTTTCACTTTTCCTGACTTCCAGTCAATGGTGGAATTATGCTTCTTCAACCAAGTATATCCAAATATCATCTGATTCTTGCTGAGATTAGTGACTTTGACCACCACTTCCTCTCTATGTCCTTGGTAATCCAAGATCAAGTCAGCAGTGTGGATGATATCATCACTTCGATTACAAGTATCATCTATGTTGTAGATGATGTAAGTTTGTTTAAGTTGTTGCAAGGGAATCTGATGTTTTCTGCACTATTCTTTGTCTACAAATACCTCGTTAGCCCTGCTATCCAACAATGCCTGGATTGGAAGTATGGTGTGCTTTGTGGGGTCCATCACCTGCACCTCCAGTAGCATTTCTTTTTCTACTACTGAGGATCTCACGAAATGAGGTAGGATTCTATCTGTGGATCCAAACCCTTGTTTACCTCAACTTGTTTTGTCAAGAGTGATGACTACCAACGGGTCAGGGGTTAGGATTTGCTCGATAATCAGCTGCACAATCCTATCCCTAACATGCACTTGGAAATCCTGTTCTCCATGATTGAATAGGAGTACTTTGATAGAGCCTCAATAGTTCTCATCAACAACTCCAGCTCCCACATCAATCATGTGTTTGTTTGCCAAGCCACTACATGGCGCAATGTGTCCATAAGTGGAGGGTGGCAGTGCTATTGCAATTCCGACATCAATCAAACCCTTATTTCTTGCTAAGATTGTTGCTTCTTCAGCGGCATACAAATCGTATTCTGCAGCTTTCGCTGATTCTCTTGTAGGGATCTTTCCTGTGATAAAGGTCAACTTTACTTGTAATTGGTTCTCACCATAGATTCTGTCAGGGGATTTAGTTTGTTCATTCATGAGGGAATTAAGCATTGATTGAGGTTTCGGCCATGCTTCTTTCAAAAATGCCCTCAACCATGTACTTAATATATGATCTGTGCTAGTTAGTTCATTAGCAGATTGAAGACCCTGATACTTCAATCTGCTCACTCTTTTCCCAACTCTGTATCCTTGAGATTATAGAAGTAAGCCTTTATTCCTTCAAAGTCCATGCCTTGGACCGCTTGCAGCGATCACTCATTCTGATCATCTGATGTGAAAGTGGTAGTGTGGATCCTTTTGCCCTTGCTACAAGTCTCCTTATGATTCCTTCCGAGGAATTTGCATTCTGAGCACAATATTTTTGGTTTAGGACAGAACCGAGTGATGTGCTCCTTACTGTTATAATTGAAGCATTGTTGCTTTCCTTGAGAGGGTCCTGCGGCATGCACTTCGTGCCTAGGAGTCCATTTCCTTTCAAACATGTCCTTTTTCTTGAACATTTTGCACAATTTGATCTAACAACCAATCATTTGAATTTCAGTTAGCGTGTTGTCAACATTATCCTTTTGTTGTCCTTTGAATAGCTCCTCTCGGATGTCATCATTAACTCCATTCTTCAAATTCCATATACCTATCTCTTGGCCAAGATCTGCTTTAGTGTATAGGGAGAGCCACTAACTGATGTACCTGTCAATGGAGAGCTCTCGTTGCTTGAAGGTATCAAGCTGCTTTTTTGCCCAATCCTTTTGGTGTACTGGATGGAATAGCCCAATGATCTCTGCCTGGATGGCAAACCAGGTTATTAGCATGGATGTTCTATCCACTAGCTTCCTGAGTTCTCATTTTGTGAAGAAAGATCCTTTATGACCTTTCAACCTGGAAAGTATGGCATATGCATGTGATTTGGGTTCTGGTACCCAAACTTTGGATCCATCATTAGCAAATGTGTCCTTGACGTAGTTGGTGAATTGCTTAAGATTGCAATCCAACCAGGACTGGATCTTGATCCACCAATCCTCAAACTTTGCCAGGAATCCATCATAACTTTTTGAATTCGTGAAGATTTCTACTTTGGATGTTCTGAATGTTTCCAGTCATCCTGCTCCTGATCCTGGTGTCACGCCTGCCTACTGATGTAATCTGAGCAGCTCACGTGTATGCTGATTTGCTTCCTATGTTTTTTCAGTGTTTTCTTGTAGTTGATTGTTGGCTTACCTCAGTGCGTCTGTCAACTGATCTTTCTGCAATCCTAAATCTGCAATCGTCTGTCCCCGCTAAGTGACAACTGTGTTTAGATTGTTGCAAGCTTCCAATAGTTGTGCCCACTCAACTTGAGAGATGTTTGCTGCCATTGCTCAAAGTTCTTCTGAGATGTTGTCTGCCTAAGCTGCTGCTGCAAGAACTGGGAAAGTGTTTTTAACAGGGATGTGGTCGATGAGGATTGTTTTGGTCGCTGCTTCTGACTCTGCAACTTTGTTCTGTTTTGTCAAATGGAAGGAGAATAATCTAGCTGTAACTTCTTGGATCTGCTCAATGGATAGTCTCTCTTTGAGCCAGTCAACACAAGACTCAGATGTCAAGTCTTCTTCGTTGTCCCAACCCAAGTTAGGATCTTTCCAACCTACTGACTTCTTTTCAAGCTCAACTGAAAAGCTAAAGGTCTTGTTCTTGTAGCCTGCCTTAAGCTCAAACGTTTGGTGATGCAGAATCATCCAAGTGATCAAGAAGACAACAACACTAGTGTAAAACACTTGCAGGAATATACTCATATGAAGGGGTACTTCTTTTGTGATGCTAAGTACTCCTGGGGTCTTAGATAGACATGATCTTTGTCCAGTCTAGACCTTTCTATCATTCTTTCATAAACTTTTCTTCTTTGTCGGCGGTGCTGCGGCCTAATGGGTCCTGCAGCTGGCAAGGAAATGCACTCTGGCACAAAGGTCTCTTCTTTCTTTACTGGTTCTCACAGCAAGATCTATGGTGATGGAAGGATTTCTTCTTCCTTTACCTAAGCATCTCCTTCAACTTTCCTTTCAATGATTCCCTCCTAGAACTTTTCCGGGACGAGATCCTTAGTAATGTAGAATAGTACTAAGGGGTCGATGAATTCAGTATCCCATGCCTCTGGGCTTACAGGAATGAGGTCATTGACCAAAAGTAAGGGGGAGCAAGGAGCTAATAATGTTTTGGCTCTCCTCACAACTCTTTTTTCCTCATCTCAGGCTTGCCTTAGCTCATTGAAAAGGTTCTTGAGGTACTCTTCTGCCTTGAAACCATAGTCCCAGTACTGAACTCCTGTTAGATAGGATACTTAGTCCCAGACATAAGAATGTGAGTGCTTTGGATAGAATGGACTTCTTCCTACTTGTCACTGTCTAGCATTGATTAGTTTTAAGCGGTCTGGTCGTATATGCACTGATGCCCTCTAGGAGCTCTTCGCGTTTCTTGTCGTTGCTGAGGTCCATTGACCAGGGCAAGTAGCAGTCAAGTTCTAATGAAACAACCCTTATACACTAGCTTGGAAGGGCATAGTGGACTTGAGCTACTTCACTAGTAGAAAGATGTAAGAAGTGCCTAAGCAGTCTGCAAGTATTAAAACATAGTGGTAGCGAGGCTAAATGGAATGCTCAAGGGGAAAAACCAAGAGAACTTGACTGGAGTTCTCTGGTGGGCTCTTGGGCCCTTATATACTACCTAGGGGTTTGTACATGTTTGTACTATATCTACTGATAAATGTCTGTATAAAGTAAGTATGACTTGATGTGACTCCTAACAAGGCAGTGTGCACTAGTATCATACACAACCA
>JBBPMS010000218.1:11468-22849 GCA_038090435.1 Phylloporus scabripes | reverse complement strand
AAAAACTGTTGTCGAACGGTACGGCACCAGATTATCGAGAGGCTGCACATAGCTGTCAAACGGCTTCGAGACAATAATGTACCAATTGACGACTGCATTTCATTCATCCGTATAGGTTTCCGAATATGTATTGTAGGAAAAATCCTACTTCTATCTGTCCGTGAGGCCAATGCTTTCTTTCCCTTCCATTGCGAGACTTACGACGTCTTCACTGGCCCTGGATTGGCTGGAATGTTTATCACCGGGAATCCAGATTTACAGTTATGATCTCAAAATCATGGACTCCTGTAACCGTCAGTGTAGCTGATGGGCACTAAACATGTGCCAACTCTCGCAAGAACAAGTGTAATCTTTCATCATCCTAGGGCTGCTACAACATACAAAAGCGACTTAACAAATGCACACTTAAGTTCGTATCAATTACCAATAATTCTTTGTCTCATTAACCATGAGATTCAGGGTAACCCTCTCCCAGAATTGATCGCAGTCGCAACCTGGCTCGTGTTCGGCCTGTTGAAAGCATACCTATCGGTACAAGTATCAGTAACATACGTGAATACTGATACGAGAACGCGCCTCTCGTAGCTATCGATATAAAGCCCCTCGGTGCTACAGGTACACTTGAACACAGGGTGCTCAAACAGCCTGTTCAACCACGCAGTGATCTTGGGCTCTTTAGGCATCTCGAAGCCGCGATAGTGTTTGAGCACGTTGCTCGCTCTAAACATCCCTGGTGATCCCCACATCAGTACAGGATCAGTATGAATATTATGACTCACAGGGTCCGACCATAACATCCGCCCACCCGAGCTCTCCGTCCACCTTCCAGAGCCCCGTCCCGCCGACCTGGTCCTCCGCTCGATCAAACAGATCAACGAGCGTCTGAATGGCGGCGGTGAACTCGTTCCCTGCCACGATCTGGGAGGACTCGTCTTGGGCTTGGAGGTAGCGGTAGAAGGCGGGCACGAGAGTGCGGTTGATGTGGTCAGATTGGAGGCGGACGAGGGCACGTGCGTCTGTGGGCGAAGGTATGTCACACCTTTTTTCTTCGCGTTCAAAACAAAGGTCACGAACATGCTTCAGAGGTGGGCGGGAGAAGGGATCGATCGATAAGTGTGGATGCAAGGCTACGAAAGATGCGGGCGAAAAAGGGGGTGAGCATAGTTTCCCGAAAGGAGGGGTGGACGCGCACTCTTCGAGATATTCCATGATGACGGTACTCTCGTTCAGGGCACGGGGCGGATCGTAGTTGTTGAGCTTCAGCGCGGGGACCAGGCCCTTTGGAGAGAGATCCAGGAGCTCCTTTGGCTTCTTGTACGGATCGACCTCGTCTGTCAACATTGCTCGGTGTTCACATCACACTCGAGATAACCTGGACGTACAATACTACGCAGATAAATTAATTTTTCCAAAAAGCATATGAGGGAGTACCTTGTACGGAATTCCGAGATACTCGAGGGTGACCCATGCACGCTGGACGAATGGGCAAAAGCAACCTGCAAACAGGGTGATGTCCTCATCGCCTGCATGGCGTCGGACGGTTTGGAGTGCGTCGCCAGTGCATTGGTTATGATAGGGTTTTCCTGTGTCAGTCATAGTTTAGTTCAGATTGTCCACGGTTGACACTTCCGCCACTTTATCCACGCTCATCGATATGAATTCGCAAAGAACATCGTTTCTGCAGGCCTTACGACTACCACCAGATCTCACAGACGAGGTAAAGTAAACCTTGCAGCGTATATTACGGCGTTATCTCCGTTTATCCACCGTGACATTAGGCGTGTTCGCGCTCAATTTCCGACCTCGTGTCCGTTGCCGCTAGAGAGCAGTCCCATTCGATACCCCTAAAATATATTTACGAGGCTGTCTCTCGCTACAACTGTGCAGTGTATTTAGTGAGTTATGTTCCGGTTAATTTGATATGTGATCTGATTTTTATTATTCCAGGAGCCCCTCGACATCCTTCCGACGTTGCTTCCCTGTCATTATGAAGGTGCCATGGACCTAATGCGCACTTGCGCACTCAATAATAGCCCAAAAGAAATCATAATTGTGGTTCAAGAAGCGATAGAGAACCTACAATCCAGTTTAGACCAAGACGAGGCGAATGACCCAGATCTGGTGCAGAGAATCATTGGTGTCGTTTCGCTCTGTTCTCCAGGTCCTTATTTTTCTTTTCTCTTTCTTTTTTTTTTTTTCACTTGGTGAAGTTGTATCGATTGAATGAAACGGACAGCCATCTCCCGTTCAAGACTTGGGAAGAGATCCGCACTTGAAATGTGCTCTCCTACACTGGAAAATATTTCCTCGCTGGTACCTCCTACCTCGCAGCTTTGTACCAAGGAAAATGGTCGTATTCTCATTACTGAAGTAGCTCACCTTGTCAGTTCTCTCAGCGTCTGGGCATCTATGACCGCTGACGCCAGCGAGCTACAAGAAATCAAGGTTACTCCATCCTATATTCCTTGGTGTATGATACTCACATTTTTCAGAGTCTGCTTCGTGAGCTGCTTGACACGACTGTTCTAGCCTGTGCGCCATCGATCCAGGCGTCGTTGGCCGTGAGAGTTGCCCAAGGTTATTTTCCCCGGTTTTTCGTAAAGCCTCCCGCAAAGGAAGAGTGGCAAGACGGAGAAGCTGCAATGCACGAAGTTCAGGTGCGTTTAGACAGACTAAGGTAAAGTATATCATACGATGGATGTACATGCAGCTCGCGCTTGAAGCTCTGGGTCACTTTCCGCCAACGACATGCTCCTCCTTCAACGATTTGGCATATATGGCACACTCAACGCCTCCTGCGACTTTGTCTCCTTCCACGTTGTCAAATCTTTGTCATCTACTCGTCAATGCCTTGCACATGAACATGGTCGTAGACGAGGCCTTGTTTCTGTTGTTCAGAATCCTCACCCACGAGAACATGAGTATATTACCAGAGCTCATGGCATCGTCTTGTACAGCATTCATGGCATTGGCAAGCACGCATCTCGACCCAACCATCCGACAGCTGAATCTTCGGCTCTTGTCCTTGACGTTGACCAAACTTCCACCAGCTCCAAGGTTTGAGATTCTTTTGGATCTCACCACGAACGAGGACTTTCCACAGATCCGAGGGCCAGCTGTGGGACTTGTCAAAGAGGCCGTCTTGGAGGCATTGGCGTTGCCTGCGAACACTGCATCTCAGGACCCGTTTGCGTCTCCAGAGTTACTGCGCATTTTCGGTAGCGTGCTGTTCAGACCGAATCCCCCTGAATTCCTCAGCGAACAAAAGACGAGAGAGGAGCTAGCGCAGTCATTGGAGCTGTTGCGGATTGCGGATTGTCTCTCGTTTTATTACGTGCTATTACAGCGCGATAGCGACAACCGGGTGTGTCTCCTCTGCATGGCGGTTTCACGTTTACATCTTACGCGATGACTGACTCTTTACGAAAGACGGGTGTGCGGTCCACAGATAACGTTACTAGTGTACAAAGTTCAATTCTTCGCCCGCTACGATCATTCGTGGATGAACATAGCGGTATTGGCGGAGAAGGTGTGTATTCATATTTACATGCATGGATGTAAATTCATGATGTGGCCGATGCCGCCCACCCAGGCCCTCTGATGGCCATATTGTCCCTCCAGATTGGCCTGGACCGCATTGATGGCGCATTACGGATGCTCGGTTTGGCGAGCGAGCAATAGCAGCGCTGAATGTCCGACGGATATTATTATTTTGATTAATGAAGATCCTGTAGTCCGCCAGTGATGCGATCAAGGACTGAACGTTCTTTTCTTTCACCTGTGCTTTGGATACCGACTCATGTCGGCGGCTTTGGGATCGTCTGGTGAGATAGGGCGATTTGGTGAATGACCGATGGCATGATGTGTGGTGCGGGTGGCAAGAGGTATGGGCGTTCACCAAATGCGACATGGCCGTGATGCGGGTTTATCATAGTTGGTTGCAGTATGTCAGTCTGGGCGTACAGCGCTGTCAACGCTCGTATGAGCTCCCCCTGACGTCTTGGAAACATGGCGGCTTATCGAACGCATCTTTCCGAGCCGATGCGGGCTGACACCACAAAATGAAAACGCAATTCTCGTCCGAGGCTTATCTCTTTTCTCCGGATTTTATTTTCGCGCGTGGAGCGTGGGGCTTTGGGGAATCCATTTGCAGTTTAGGATCGCGCGCCGTCCCAGAGTGATTGATGCCCGGGCTTGGTGTTTATCTTGGCTCATCAATCATCCGCGCGCCGCAAGGAACTCGAGTTTGGGTGTGCACCTCTGCGGCATTTTCCCCGTCCCGTCCTCGTCCAGCTCGCTCCACCCCGCTGGACGTGTCGACGTGTATCAGATATGTCGCGCTGGCTGCATCCTTATCGTACCACGAATCCCTCGCTTTGGCGGGATTTCCGATGTTCCATCCCTGGGAGCGACGCCCTCCGCTCCCGTCCAGCTCTCTGCATCTGCTGGGGGCGAATACGTGCGGACACGTCGCATGCCTGTCACGCTCGCCTGCGGCCCGCCGTATCCCGTCTCCTCCGCGCCCTGTCATCCTCAGGCACCCCGCGCGGACGCCTCCTTGACGGCCATGTGCACCGCCGGAGGACCCCGCGGTGCAAGATGAGGACACCCCGGCGCTCCGGCGTGCGATATGCACCGCCGACGCGTCTCGCACGGTGGGGTTCCCGCAAGCGCCGCGTCCGCTGCGCCATCGCCGCCGCGTTTCAGAACCATCGCGCCCCCGCCTGCTCGTTGCGCGACGAAAGGCGCACGTGTCGTGCTCGCCTACGCCAATGGTCGATCAGGCGGATGTCACGCGCGAAATACCTCCGGCGTGGCTCGGGAATCTCCCCGTAACGCGTGTATCTCGACAGATAATGGCGATGAACCTTGCGAACACCGATCAAAGACATCAAGATCAGTGCATGGCATGATGCAACGACACATGCAACGCGCGGTAAAAAAAAACGTCAAACTGTCTGTCAACGGTAGTCGTGCGACATGACATGTGCTCAGTGGGACATTTAGTCGCAAATCGTCGGGAAGAAGCTCGGGTGCACACCTCGGGCCGAAAACCGGCTAATCATTGTGCCAAGCGTGGTCAACAGAACATGAGTGGATTCCGCGTACTAAATGAATGGTATAATCTAACAAGGCGAGGAAATGTATCCAAAAGTAAGAAAGACATGGCGCGTACATATGATCGTGTGGGTGGATTGAATGCAGGGAAAACATACAGATTCCTTGATCAGTCGTTCCTGGAAACCATCGAAACAATGCCACAAAAGGGAGAATGCACACCGGCGGGGAATCAAAGTAAAACTAGCAGTCTCTACGCGATAAGTCGTAAAAGCCGTGATTAATCCAATTTCTGATACCGGAGCTCCAATTTGCGAAGCGGCACGTAGAGCAGTCCCGCGAGCGGGAACGCGACCTCGAATCCAATGTCTCCGGAAGTTTTCCCAATCGGACCTGCAAACCATACTTGGTTCATGCAGGGTATGATGAGCGCAAATGACAGCGCGCCAGCTCCCACGGCAGCCACTCCCCACGGTAGGCGCTTCGCGACATTCCAGTCCGCCTGATCGTAAGTGTCAAAGTCGCCTCTCCGGAAATAAAAGTGTTCGACGAGCAGGATTGCAGCGTATGCACTTGCCCAGTAGCCGATCAGACTAAGAAAGTCCGTCAATGTGGTGTAGAACTTGTGGGCACCAACGATGGCCAGGGGCAGTGCGCTGTTGGTAACAACAAACGAACGGAAATCAGTGCAAAGGCCGCGGGTAATTAATAGAGGGCAACGTACATGGCTGTTCCCACCACGGAAAATACATATCTGGGAACGATGGCGAGCTTGGGTATGAGTACTTGGAAGTTGAAGCACATGGAGTAGAGTGTGCATGCAATGTTGGATGACACGCTCAAACTGAGCATTACCGTCAAGAACTTGCCAAAGTTCCCAACGGGACTGAGCATCGCCTCGAGGAGGCCACCCACATTTCCGCTGGTACCGTAGCCAGCGTTCCAGCTGTCAACATTGGGCGCAGCTAATACGGCAGCTGCGCCAAGGCACTCGAGGGTGATCTAGGAAAATGACAAATTAGGTATCGCCATGGATGATGTGATGCGGCACGGACGATAGGCACAATGTATCCGAGATAAGAATACCAAAAAATACGATGACTAGCGTGAGTAAGTGAGGTTGAGGGCAAGACGACACATTAAGCGGAACCCACCTGGATACGCCGGGATCGTAATACATGGTGAAGTCGGACGCCATCGCACTAAAAGTGATGACGAAACCAGCAATTGTGCCTGCGAAGGAAAGAATCGCAGATGCTGTTGCAGGGGTGGGTGAGGGAGCATTATACAAGTTCTTGCCTCCCACGCCGAGTGCGACGAGAAAGGCGAGCAACACTGGTGGCCACGCAAGGCGTTCGTACCAGTTGATGACTTTGTAACCCATGAAGGAGATCTAATAATACGTGTTTGATGGCAGAAGGGAGAGACCGCATGGAATGACATACAACCATGGAAAGCAGCGCAATGATCACGATCCCAACCCTGAAATCAGGAACGTGAGAGTGAATAGGGCTGAAGCGAGATTCGGAACAATCAACTTACGTCCATGACATGTTGCCACTGGAAACGCTCGCTAGAGCTTGACCACCCAGGATACAGTTGAGGATATTAAAACCACAGAGGCCGACGAGATTGAGGATAGTAGGAACAATAACACCATAATAACTGGTGGAGACGTCAGGTCGGGATGCGCAAGAGAGAGGGGTAGCCGCACCCAAAGCTATAGCGAGATACGATCATTTGCCTCATCCCGGTCTTTGGGCCCCACGTATTTCTAGATGGATTGGTACTTGGATGGGGATGGGGGGTAAGGGACGTACAGGTATGCAGGAAGAATGTTTGCAATGAGATTAAAGAATAAGATTACGAGACAGGAATCGCGAAGACCGAGGCCAAAGACGACGGGACCGAGGGTTCCGGTCGAGAAGCTGGGGGCGATCAGAGGGTGCCAGGGATCGGAGGTGGAACATACGAGAGGATGTTGAAGTTTATGGAGAACCAGACAAAGAATATCTTATAAAACTGTCTGTCTCTGCGATCGTCGTAGGATACGGGGACGGTGCCTGTGAGAGGGTGAGCGAGGATCCGGGGGAGGGGGGGTTGGACGGACCGCGAGCCTCTACGCCCCAGCGGAAGCCTCTCGGGAGGGAGGGGAAGTGGGAGACATGGGAGATGGAGGATGCGTAGTCCTTCTCGAGGTCCGAGTCGCGGTGGCCGGACATGGTTGGGTGAAAGGAGCGACGAAGAAAGAGGGTGTTATAAGATTCGAGGAGAGGAACGCGATAAGTAAATTAAAAGGTAAAAAAATATTGATAAAAATCAAAAAAGAGAGATCTGATGAAATGACGTTGGTGACAAGATCATTACTTTCTATTTATAGTAATGCTCACACGTGATGTTTATTTTCACTCTCACCACCCGTCCACGTCGCTCTCAACGATGGCCACCCTTCAACGCCCCCACCGCGGATCGCGCGTCTCCTCCTTCTACCCAGTCAAGTCCCTTCCCCCCCTCGCCTCCCTCGAAAGCGCATTCCAACTCCAGGAGTACATCTCCCTCCTCATCCGCCTCGACGTGCACGACGTCGACGCCATCGTTGCCCTTCCTGGAAAACCCTCCCAAAAGGATCAGGATGAATCACCAGACCCTGCAGACGCTGACACAAAAAAGTCCGAAGACGGCGACCGCAAAAGTGACGTATCCGTCGACCGTGCTTGCTGGATATATGAGCAGCTGCGGTGCGTCGACTCCTCCACCTCCAAACATGTGACTCTACGTTTCATAGACGCCTCGCCCAGGACCTTTCGCACCCCCTAATCACCATGCTTCAACAGGAATGCACCAGGAGTTCCTGTCCTCAAATGAAGGCGGGAGAGTGGCTATATCTGTGCGTTGCACACGGTAATGACGGCGCTATGGAGGTCTCTACTTTGCCAACTCAGCTTGCCACACTTTCTGATGCTGCCGATATAACAGCAATGCTGTGCCATCGATTACATCCTTCATACTGTCGATAGCGCTACTGCTCTCCTTAACTCTCCCAGAGCCTTTCCTTCCAGGTACATATTAACCCGACTTCTTGATCCCCCTTGTCTCCGTACTGATCATCTTTGATATCACCCTCCTAGACTCTCGATCCCACAAACCTCGCATCGGCACTTCGCTTCTCTTGCCCGCCGTCTCGGTAGAATCTTCGCCCATGCCTATTTTCACCATCGCGAAGCGTTCGAGCAAGCCGAAGCAGAATCATCGCTTTATGCCCGCTTCCTCAAACTCACTAATCTTTTTGATTTGGTCCCTGCAGAGTTTCTCGTCATTCCAGAAAGTGCCATCCACCACGATGACAAGGGTCAACACGAGGAAGTGGAACCACCCCGTTTATTCTCTGCTGCTGTTCATCCAACCCCAAATATTCAAAATGACACCCTTACGGCAATTTCGGTTCCCCTTGATGATCATGTTTCTGATACTCGTCCGGGGGCTGTGGACACGCCAATTAATCAATTTGGCTCGGACAGCCCTCGAAAGCTTGGCCGTAGCCGAACCGATACAATGGTGTTTAGCGAAGCATTTACCATCGCGGAGGAGCCCTCGAGGAATGGCGATGGCGGTGGCTTGCTCGCCTCTCCACCCGTGGCTGAAACAGAATCACTGGTCTCGGGGCCATCATGGGCGGATCTCGAGACACGAGCAGCCGATTTGGATGACGAAGACACTGGCGACGCGCGCTCAGACTTGACGTTAACTGGTTCATTATCCCCGCCTGTAGAAACACTCTCCCTCATCTCGCTTGAGGACACCTCTGCCGTTGCCATGTCAGACGCTGCTCTCCATGGTGCTCCATCGGAGCTTCCGCCACAAGGTTCACTTGATGAAACACCAGCTGAAGCTGTTGAAGCCAGTGTTGAACAGCCTGTTCAGGTGGCGGATGCATCCGAAGACAGCGTGACCGTCGGTGAAGCACCAGCCAAAGCTGTTGAGGCCAGCACTGAACAGCCTGTTCAAGTGGCGGATGCATTCGATGACAGTGTCACCATCGGTGAAACCTCTACCGTCGCAGTTGTCGAACCCCCGCCAGAAGAAGCAAGCGCCACAACGTCCGAGGCATCAACTGAAACGACTGAGATCTTACCCGCACTAGTGGATCACGGCCCTGTACCATCGAGCGAGAAGGACGATCCCATCCCGTCGTCAAGCGAAGAGGAATCGGAACGTCCATCCGTGGCAGGCACGCCAGAGGGTATACTCGAGTTGCACGAACCACCGCCATCCGAACCGATTCCCCCGGAGAGTGAAAGCGATATCACCGACGAAGTGGGCGGGAATGGCGGGGATGAACAAGGGACGAGTGGGGAAGAAGAAGAAGCAGTCGTGGCATAGGTTGAAGACGGTACCGTTGCATCTCAATCTTGTTGCGTGCCCAGTGGTTCTATGGGTTTCTCGTGGCTGCTTGACGACGAGGATGATTACACCGCCGTTTTTCCCTCGCCTTTTTTTTCATGATGATATTCATTTGTGGATTTGGTGCTGGGAACCGATATTTTCTGCTGTTTAGCTCGCTGGAATTCATGTTGTCTCATCCCCTGAATCAATCTACTCTAGGCTTTCGAACTGTGAAGCCTCGGTAATTACGCATCGTTGGCCACCCCCTGATCTAGCGCTCCGTCCAATAGTCCCTTATCATGTGCTCAGCGCCACCATCACATGGAATAACAGTGTACCTTGGCGCCTGGCTCATCGAGAACACGTACATGAGGTTTTGGGTTGCACCGGTCCGCCCCACGAGGGGACAATCGATCTATCCCCACCTCGGCCGGTATAGTCAGCAATCTTTACCCCACATCCTCGCTCGTGGAACGGCGGTGATCATATTGATCCGTCGGCGCACCGCTAGACCCCTCCTGGGCGAGCGTAAGGCGTCCCCTGACTCGCTTGTGAAATCGTGCCCAACGACTTAGCCCTGAGAGTCGATAAGCGGTGGTTTTCACCTTATCTTTTGACACGTTGCTCGCACCTAGCACCCTAGTCACGCGCCACAAAAGTCTGATATGAAACGATAAGGCGACGACATAGAGCTTGACCCGTCTGACTCAAAAACTTCCATTTGATTTTTTACTCTTGACAGATGGTGATCGGCAGATGACTTGACAGGTTTACAGGACCGTATCAGGAACGAGGGGATTGATTCCGCGGTTCCTGTCGTGATGGAGCAACGCAATTACTCCCCTGCCGCGGGACACCTGGCGCCCTCTGGACGCGGTCCGCCACCGGAGCAGAGGACTGAGCGGGGACCCCGTTCTGGCACACGGCGTGCGTCGACGGGAGGGCCCTCCACGGCATCCGCACCGCGGGGGACCGCGGGGGTCGTGACGTCCAAGCCTCGTCGGCGGGCAGGTTGTATAGCCACGTGCCTTCCGCCTGGGGCGTTGTGGCCGGCGGCGGTGTGAGGGTGGAACGAGACGTGGAGGGCCTGCGGGGGTGCGTGACTGCTGGGACGGGGCAAAGGGGGCGGAGGGCGGAGGGCGTCGTCGTCGGCATGTTGGTCTTGACGAACGGGACCGGGGGGAGCGGGATCTCGGTGAGGGGATTGGTCTGCGCTGGGTGCGGGCGGTGAGCAGGTCGGACGGGGTGGGCGAGGATGGCGGCGTCGAGGGCTCGTGGTAGGCTTGCGAAAGGACGCAAGGCGGATTAGGCATTCTGGGCTGGTATTCATGCAAAATTTTCCAACGACAACAGGTCTCTGGTAGTATATCGGATAGTACACCCGCCTGTCAAGTGAATACCTTGGTTCGCGGGAGAGCGGGGTTCGACTCCCCGCCAGAGAGACCTTTTTTCATTGTCACTAGTATCCACATCGCAGAAAGACCTCTATTCCAAGCACAGACAAGATCAACTCTTCCTGCTCAATTTCGCCAAGCTGTCCTCCAACACGTTCCGCACCCCAGTCGTCCAGACCCCCAACTCCTTCTCCAACGTTAAGATACTTTCCCGAACCGCAAGCCCGACCTCCCCGCCCTCGTTCTCCTTTCCAAACCCGATCAACAACTCGTCCCTCGCCTTGATCAGAGAGGCGTACGACATTTTCAGCCTCGCCGGACCGCTGGGGGGAAACGACGAGGACGTCTGAGAAGGTGCAGGCTCGTCAACAGCGAGCAACTTGCCCAGCTCCGCGAGCGCAATACCCCGCACCGGATGTCCCTCCTCCAATATGTCCACCAGTCCCGCGAGGTGCCTCCCCGCGGTCATCACACACGCGTCCAACGCTGCCTGCGACATGCCATCGGCGAATGCGGCAATGGACAGCGTCAGGTCAAGTTTGAGTA
>JBBPMS010000218.1:0-11371 GCA_038090435.1 Phylloporus scabripes | reverse complement strand
TGTCCCTCCTCCAATATGTCCACCAGTCCCGCGAGGTGCCTCCCCGCGGTCATCACACACGCGTCCAACGCTGCCTGCGACATGCCATCGGCGAATGCGGCAATGGACAGCGTCAGGTCAAGTTTGAGCAGCGCGAGGAGGGGGTGCGTAGACGGGGGCAGGCGTGCTGATAGGATAGGGATCACGCGCGACGTGAGCTGCCTCGCCTTGTCGGCATCTATTGTCATTCGAGCGTGGGTGCCAAGATGGGCGCAAGATACAGCGTACATACCACGCGATTGGAGCCGTGTCGCTTTATCCAGTGCTTCTTGGCCGATGCGAACAACGTCGATAACGGCATCCGAATCAGTAATGATAACTTTGCATGTAGAGCAGTGGGAAACTGGGTTATCTGTCGGTCCGAGTGAGAAGCATTCTTCATTCATATAAGCCACACACCTTCATTTCGAAGTGGACACGAACCACCACATGACCATGGGCACAAGACGGCTTCTCGTGGGTCGACAACGGTGGCCGACTGGACACAGAGTGGACATTGGCAGATGAAATTGTATGTTTCGCTGAGCGCTTGTTGTCGCTGTGCCTTTGGGAGGGTCGTATCGATATAAGCCATCAACACCTGGAATAAAGGTAACGTTGAGCTCGTCGCACGTTTGAAATGCGGTAATCAACCTCTTCCCCGGGCTTGATATCACGCAGAGCGACGACGTTCAAGACCGGTTCTTTCGCCTTCGTTTTATTATTGTGAGGAAATACAACCGCTGCATTTGGAAGACACGAATGATTCGTGAGTGCGACGAGCGGTGACACAATGACACCGATGGGTGTGAGTGAGGGCGAGGTCAGGGCGAGCGTGTTCGTGACGAACTAGGACACAGACCGATTGAACAAGGAAGAATGGCAAACCCACATATTGCTTACCCTCGAAATGAAGTTGACAAGATCGCCTGCTGACATGATGCCATAGTCTTCGAGGTCAGAAGGAGCTGTCAGACCGAGATATCTGACCACCGAGTGCGCGAGGTGAGCATGCGCCTCGACAGCAGCCGATTGCTGTGGTGACACTTTATCTGAAAGCAGTCAACAATGAAAGATGTGCAGCCTAGATGTACAACACCTACGGTATTGCATTGCCTGTATTTCCTTGGACTGAACACGCGAATGAGTGGCGGATGTACAAGGAATGTCTGTTCGGGGTGACTGACCCAGCCACTATCGAGACCCTTTGACTTCATCCGCCACAAGATGCGACCCAAACAGCGAACTGCGTCGCTGGGAACACCAGATGCAGCGGAGGGTGCTGTCTTTGCCCATGTTTGAAGCGCAGCACACTCTGGTTTGTGCATGCTCCAGTCTGCCTTTTGGCAACCCTGATGACGATGAACAAGTTGCATTTATGCAGACGTTCGAAAACCCACAGTATCACAGTACCTTATGGTCCTGCAACCAGAGCATCGCATGAGGGGAGACGTCCGGACATTCGCGCACGACGAACAATGTGAATCAATGTATCGACTTGAGAGCACGAACACATGGGGTTCTGTGGCCAATACGATGAACCCTGGACATGCCAGATGAATTCACGTGTGATAGCAACTCGGGAACGTCGTACCGGGTTTGAAATGCTGTTGCGCCCACAAACCTCTCCCCGAATGACCAGTCTTTCTGATTTCCAGCAAAGGGGGGCGCTGAGGATATAGACCGGCTGTGTCATCTTGCACCGGCACCAATGCAGCATAAGATTTTGAGTCTTTGGAATGCCTGTTGGATTTTAGATCGGCAAAGGACATCGTCCAAGGCGTTGTTGAACTATATTTACATCGGAGACAAGGTGGTGATCTCCTGCCAAGTTGGCGTCTACGTAAAGCTTCTCCACAATGGCCGTATTTTTGAACCCCGGGGACATCTCATAACCTTCTGACCTCTCTCTGCGCCCTCCCCGAAAGCATCGTCCTCTGCATGGCTGCTGTTCTAGATCCGACTCCAAATGAAAAACTCGCTAGATTTGATCCCGCGTTACGCGAACACGATGTCGCCATGTACGCGCCATCCTTGAGAGGATGGGCGTTGACGGCCTCCTTGGCGTTTGTCGCAGGGACAGGGTTTACGCTCTTTGGGTATGCCTCTGATTGGATATATGCGCCTTCTTTTTCGCTTATCGGCGTGGATACCTTGTACTCAGATATGACCAAGGCGTCATGTCCGCATTGTTGACAGCCGGCCAGGTTCCTTGAACGTTTCTCCCCGTGAGAGCCTGCCTGACGTGCGACGCAGTTCGAAAAGGTTTTCCCAGAGGTAGTCGTCGATGCGAGTCATCCAAATCACGCGACCTTGCAAAGTTTCGTGGTTGCCGTCTATGTGTGTCAACATGTCGTTTGGGGGGGGCTGAGCGCTCACGTTGGCCCCTCCAGGAAATCGGGTGTTTGATCGGTGCACTCTCAAACCTCTGGGTCGGTGACTGGCTCGGCCGTCGAAAGACGATCGTTGTCGGGGGTTGCATCATGATTGTCGGTGCCGTCCTACAAACGACGTCGTATAGCTACGCTCAGCTTGTTGTCGCGCGGATCATCACCGGTCTTGGAAATGGACTCAATGTGAGTGAATCCCGTTTAGGGTAATGCATGTAGCCGATTGTGTACAGACTTCGACGGTGCCCACTTATCACGCTGAATGCTCCCCCGCCGCTAAGAGAGGTAGTCTGATCATGATCGAGGGCAGTCTCATCACATTTGGTATCATGATATCGTACGTATGGTCTCTCAGAGTACCCCTGGACGAGATCTAATACCGCCGAGTACAGTTATGTGAGTCAACATTGAGTCACCTTGTGAGAAGCTGATAGACCCCTTGCAGTGGGTTGATTTTGCCTTGTACGTCCCATCTCTTTGAAAAATGTTACTATTCACGACCTACAGATATTGGGCATCTGGGTCCTCTGCTCAGTGGCGGGCCCCCATCGCACTCCAGATCGTTCTCGCACTCATCATGGTCTTTGGGATTGGTTTCGTACGTGTCTTGACCCTGCCAACACTTTGAGATGACCTTGTTGTCAGCTTCCAGAATCGCCAAGATGGTGAATACTGGCATCTTTGCGATGAGTGTTTAATCTGTGCAACAAGGCTCGTGAAACATGGGCGCAACGCCGAGGCCGCAGCTGTCATTTCCGCCTTGGACGATAAACCATTCAGTGACCCTGAAGTACAAAGGACGTATCATGCCATACGCGAAGCCGTCGAAATCGAAGAGGGGTACCCTTTGGCGAACAAGGAGGCCAAGGGCCAACGCTCGTCGTTGAAAGAGCTTTTCACTGGCGGCCGTGCTCAGAACTTTAGACGAGCTTCCTTGGGCGTCATCAACCAATGTTTCCAACAGATCACGGGCATTAACTTGATCACCTAGTGCGTTTGAATGACCTCTTGTTGGTTTGTTGGCTCATCGAGTCTCGTACAGCTATGCCGTTGGTCTGCTACCCGTCGTTTTCGAACATGACTTGATCCGCTGTTATTTTCCAGACTCTGTTATTTCAACGTCTCGGCCTTTCAGATGTTACGTCGCGTATCATCGCCGCTGCAAATGGCACGGAATATTTTCTCGCATCTCTCGTTGCCATCTTCCTGATCGATCGAGTCGGTCGACGGAAACTCATGCTCTTTAGTGCTGTGGGACAGTGCCTGACGATGGTACTACTCGCAGTGCTCGGGAGTGTCCAGGGCAGCGGGACGCAGGTTGTGAGTGCCGTGCTGCTCTTTGTGTTCAACTCGATTTTTGCTATTGGCTGGCTGGGCATGACGTGGTTATATGTGCGTCCGCGTTGTTGAAACTTGGATGTCAACTCAAGGCTGCTGATAGCCTGCTGAAATCGTGGGACTGAGGATCCGTGCGCCTGCCAACGCGCTCAGCACGGGTGCGTTGACGGCCGCAGGATCGTCCGCGGTACTGATATACGCGCTTAGCGTCAAATTGGATCTTTAATTTCATGGTGGTTATGGTCACGGGGCCCTCCTTCAACGATATTTCTTGGGGGACGTATATAGGTGCGCTCCGATGTGCTTGTGTATGCGAATGGCCTCATGTCCGTTGCAGTGTTTGCTGCCTTGAATGCATTTATCGTGCCCGTCGTGTACCTGTTCTTCCCTGAGACCGCAGGTCGTTCACTCGAGGGTGCGTCGCGTACAGCAGACTGTGTACATGTGCTAACATGTTCCGCGATAGATATGGATGTTATTTTTGCGTTGGCATACAACGAGGGTGTATCGCCCGTCGCTGTCTCGCTTCGGAAAGACGTACCTCCTGCCGGGTCACCCGAGGCTGACAGGATTCTGGGAGTCCAACCCAGTGGGACGAGGGGACAGAGTTCTGATGAATGACGTGTCTACACATGATCAAAGAGCAGCTTGATCGTTCTTGATAGCTGGTGTGACGCGCGCGCGCCGTTTGCATTCCCGTTCGAAGGCTGCCATTGCGTCGCGCCATTGATAGTCGCGCGGCACGCCCATTTTCGAGGCTGGTCTCTCTGGAGGCTTGAGCGGCCCAGCACGGTGAAGGGGCCACAGGATGTAGCTCAGTTTTGCCTCCACCAAGCCGAGGGGTACCTACGCCGTTGTTATGAATGCGTACATGAGACCAAACAATGGCGCACTGGTCCAAAGGTGTTGCTGTCCAGCGTCCGAAAAGACTCGTCGCCCTCGACCCAGATGTGTCCCTCTGGGACGCGCACCTCGGCGACGGGATACGGTGGGAGCGTTTGGACGACGTCGTCCTCAACAGCGACGACACGCTTGACGATCATCTTCCAACTGTCGACAGGATCTCTGTGCTGGTTAGTTGGATGGATGAGGAGAGGGGGTTGGACGTACTTGAGGGAGACAATGTCGCCCCGTGAGATTGGCCGACCCGTGCGTGGAGTGAGGCGGTCGAACACGACGATGTCGTCCCAGCGGGAGGTGTCCGGGTTGAGCGTGGGCTGAACAGGGATGAGGCGGTGAACAAGGCGGGGCTGTTGTGCTGACCTGCATGCTGCGGCCGCAGACCGTCTTGAGGGCGTAGCCGTGGCTGGTCAAGGCGATGGGGACAGGCAGCCAGTAGAGAATGCGCAGCGTCTGTTTCAACATGTAAACAGCGCCACCGATTCAATCGTCCACCACCACCATGGAAGCCTTCAGACTGCAGAAAAAGTATCCAGAAGTCTCCAAAGATGAGATGTTCGAGCTCATCAATCGCTTCAAGTATGTCCCACCGTCCACCATCGTCCGTCGCTCACGATCACCAGCGCCATCTCCACCGACACCCCGGGGCGCGTAGACAAGTCCACCGTCCTCCACGCCCTCCAGAGCAGCGGCGAGTCCTACGACCAGGCCCGCGAGACGCTCAAGAGCGTGTCCGTCGACGCCAGCGGAAAGCTCGAGCTCGAAGACTGGGTCGAGGTCTGTCCATGATGTCATCTATATCCGCACCCGCTCATCCTCCCCCAGCTCAACGCCAAGCTAAGAACGCAGTCTAAAGCCTCGGTCCTGCCAACCAGGGCCGGAAAGGTCACCGTCAAGGGCTCAAACGCCAACGTCAGCCACACCATCAACGAGGACGAGCGAAAGGAGTTTACCAATCACATCAACGGCGTACGCCCCTTTTCTCTCTTACTTCTTCCTACTCCGCTCAGCCTGAATAACAGGTTATCGAAAATGATCCTGATATCGGAAATCGTTTCCCTATCCCCACGGACACGATGCAGCTCTTTGACGAATGCCGCGACGGTCTGATCCTCTGTAAACTCATCAACGATTCCGTCCCAGACACGATCGACACTCGTGTTCTCAACACCCCTACTTCCCGCAAACCCCTCAATGCATTCCAGATCACGGAGAACAACAACATCGTCATCACCTCCGCCAAGGGTATCGGCTGCTCCGTCGTCAACATCGGCTCCTCAGACATCTCCGATGGCAGAGAACATCTCATCCTCGGTCTCATCTGGCAGATCATCCGCAGGGGTCTCCTTGCCCAGGTCGACATCAAGCTTCATCCTGAACTCTATCGGCTCTGTGAAGAAGGAGAGACCGTCGACGACCTACTCCGCTTGACCCCCGACCAGATCCTCCTGCGATGGTTCAACTATCACCTGAAAGCTGCAGGTTGGAAGCGAAGGTAATCCCCCCTTTTTTTCCTATTCTCTCCGATTCATCTCATCCTTGCCGCAGAGTCAACAACTTTAGCCGCGACGTCTCCGACGGCGAAAACTACACCATCCTTCTCAACCAACTCAAACCCGACGAATGCTCCCGCGCACCGCTCCAGACACGCGATCTCCGCCAACGCGCTGAACAAGTCCTCGAAAACGCTGCCGCAATTGGATGTCGCAAGTACCTGACCCCCTCCTCGCTCGTCGCCGGCAACCCACGCCTAAACCTCGCCTTTGTTGCTAACCTGTTCAACACCTGGCCCGGTCTTGCCCCGCTTGACGAACAAGAGGCCAAGGACTATGGCGCGGTCGAGGATTTCGACGCTGAGGGCGAGCGTGAGGCGCGCGTCTTCACGCTCTGGCTCAACTCCCTCGGGGTCGACCCAGGTGTATTCAACCTGTTCGAGAACCTCAAGGACGGGCTGATCATCCTCCAAGCGTTTGACAAGATCCTGCCCGGCTCGGTCGTCTGGCGGCGGGTGTCCAAGCCCAAGGGGAATGGCCCAACGCACACGCCTCGTCCGTCGCTCGACGGGACCGAGGAGCCGCCGGAGGACATTGGCATCACGCCGAACCAGAGTACGCTCTCGCGCTTCAAGCAAGTCGAGAACACCAACTATGCCGTTGAGCTCGGAAAGCAAAACGGGATGCACCTCGTCGGTATTCAGGGTGCCGACATCGTCGACGGCTCGCGTACGCTCGTCCTCGGCCTTGTCTGGCAGCTCATGCGGTGCGTCCCGCCTATAGTCCCGTCTCCGCTGACTGACGCGCGGTAGGTTGAACATTACAAAGACGCTAATGGGGCTCTCGGGCTCCGGCCGCCCCATCACTGACCAAGAGATCCTTAAATGGGCGAACACGACCGTTCAGGGCGTCAAAAGGGGTTCGTCGATCCGGTCGTTCAAAGACCCGTCGATCACGACGGGCATCTTCATCCTGGATCTGCTTGACGCGCTCCGCCCGGGCATCGTCGACCCTGCACTCATTATTTCAGTTGACCAGCACGGCAATTATGAAGACCGGAGGCAGAATGGTGCGTCGTTTCGGGTTTGCGATGGGCTGAGCTGGGCTGATATGATCGGGTTTAGCGAAATTGGCGATTTCGATTGCGAGAAAGATGAATGCATTGATTTTCCTTGTTCCAGAAGACATTGTCGACGTTCGGCCGCGTTTGGTGCGTCCTGTTTTCTAGGCATGTCGTTTACTGAATGCCGAGTTTGAGTGCAGATTTTGACGTTTATTGGGAGCTTGATGAGTATTGCGCATTAGCGATGTGATATTATGTAGGGGAAAAACCCATTGTATGTGCTCGAGGTGTCATTTCAAGAGTCAAATTATTGTCTCGTCCGGGTATTCTACTGTCATTAAACCAATGAGAAGAAACTAATCCTCAGACATGGTGGCAACTAGTGGTTCGCTGAGCCTGATGTCCGCAGTGGTCCGCACCTGACCGACCGCCGCAAACGAAATGACGTCTGCTGATCCAGCGGGCGTCGCGCGCCTTCTTCTGCGCACGAGCACGTTCGCGCGTACGAATGAGACCTGAGCGAGAGGGAGCGTATGAGGACACGTAGAGATCCATCAAGTCGTTCTGCCCCTTTCGGTACGGACCTGCGGCATGCCGTGAACTTTGACGTAGGGCACCACCACATGCGCGAGCCCAAAGGTAACTAGATATCGTTTTGCAAAGCAGAGGCGATCGGCTTGATGACAGGTGGCCACAACTCGCGCAATATTTCCTTGACGTACGACTCTCTGTGTGCTCCATGCGCATGCGCGTTCTGGGTATGCTCGGATAACTGCGATCTCAGTGCTTCGACGTTGGGGAGCGAGCAATGCAGGGAAACGTGAACAGGTGGGCAACTGTAGAGAACGGTGAGAGTGTCATAACTATATGCACTTGCATTGACAACGACGATGGGTCCGTATTCTGCGGCGGGTTGAAGGTCGTCGAAACGCGGTAGTAAGAGAAATCGTGCGAATCCATCCAAGTTGCAAATCTTGTCCACGACGGCATTCCTCCTGAATCTGCTGATATAGGTCTGTGACTTCGTCTCTGCTGCCTTGAACATGCTTTCTGAGGTCCATGCTCAGCTTTGTGAATTTCCTCCCAAGCTCGTGCCCTCGGCTACCCTGCCTCTCCAACACAGCTATGGAAATGTTGAAGTGTGCAAGTCGATTCCATGGGATTCCTCGACCCTTCTCCAAGGACTCTGCAGCCATCTGAAAATCATCTTCCCATGTAGCACATGAGAATGCATTATTGGCCAGATCAGCCACCATTGCCTGGATTCTCACATCTCATGTCCAGTGAAGAGTTGGGGGAGGTGAAGTGATCAAGTGTAGTGAGGGATGTTTGGTAGGCCACCAAGACTGAAGAACAATTATATATCTCAGCATCCTGGATCCAAGCCTGGATTGCTTGCAACAAAAACAGTGAAAGTGCTGGACCATATTTTTTCAAAAGTCTATAGGTTTCAAAAGCTTCATCTATTAAGGGGAGATGTTGATCCAGAAGATTATCTGGGTCCAATGGAAGAAGAATGGTTAATGCCAATTTGCCAGCATTAAGTGCAAAGCTGGAATGATGGGATAGGTATATATTTTGTGTTTTCTTTAGTAACTGTTATGATTTGTTTCTATCTTGGACTGTATTTCTTTTCTGTGATTACTTCTCACTGTTCCTAGTCATCTGACTTGTCACATAACTCCTCATTTGCTTTGTAATTGCTTACTCCTCCATACTTACCATTCTAGCCAAGTACATCACTTGATAACTCATTCTCTTTCTTGTTATTCCTTTCCTTGACATTCTATGATGTTCTATCCATGACTCATTCCTTATTATCTCACATCTGTCCTAAACAAAGAAGACTCATATATAAACCCTACAATACTGCCCTGTAGGATTTCTTTAAGCTTGATTTCCTCAATGTACCACATCATCTATAGCCACTGAATCAAGCCCTTTTTCCTTATTGTGTCCTTGTCCCTGTTACAGGCCATGTCACTGCCTTGAAGCAGCTCTCTTTATTTCTCATGGTTCCACCACTACCTGTAAAATGAAAGTAACCTTGTATGCCTCCCTTGTGGCATTAGACCCTTGGGCCTCAGCATAACCTCATTGTGAGCATTAGACCTCAATGCCTTGGTTTACTCATGTTGGACTACACCAGTTGCAATACATCTTTGCCCATATCCCATATCAGATATCTTATTGTGGTATACTACATTGTCCTTGTTCTCATGTTGGTCATCTGATGCAACACATATACTCATCTGAGGCTATGACTGACCCTATCCAAGTCAGTTGTAACAGTAACTCAATTGCCCTGCTCATGTCAGAGTAGTTTTTTTTCTCCAAAACAACACTGAAGTATAGTGACTTCAAAAACCATTGCAATGGCTAACCTGGATACAGTGTGCAAAGCATACTACAACCACCTGTGGGAATTTCACTTAGTATTGGTGGGATGGATGATAGTACTTGCCCTTAGCTACAAATCTATTCCTAGGTCATGTGATTTGGCCTAGAGACTATGAGGATATGTACTTGCAAGAAGATAAAGGAGTGGCTAGAAGAGCAGGAATTTGATACTATGGGATGGCCTGCATAGTCTTCTGACCTAAATCCTATTGAACATCTCTGGTGTCACCTCAAAAAGAGACTGGCAGAGTATAAACATCCTCCTAAAGGAATTTTGGAATTGTGAGAAAGGATTCAGATGGTTTAGGAAGAGATACCAGTTGAGGAGTGTTAAAAGTTGATTGAAAGCATGCCTAGAAGGATTGAGGTTGTCTTCAAGGCCAAAGGAGGTTATACCAAGTACTAGTAGTATCAAATACCTTTCTCAATTCAAAAGTAAAAAAAACCCTTTTAATGACATTGCTGTCTTAAAATAATCATAGCTTCACCAATACTAGGTCAAATCACATGACTAAGAGGCTGGTTTGTAGCCAAAGGTTTGTACTCTGTTTGATATTCCTATAGCTACAGTGGCTCAAATAAGTGTCCCAATGTTGGGGCATTTTGGAAAGACTTGACATTTGCAAAAAAACTAAAATGTATCAGCTCTAACTCTTGCAGGGTCATAAATAGCCCTGACCCCTGCCCTGAAGATGAGCCCTTAGTCATGTGATTTGATTGCCATAGGATTGAGATATAACCATTTCAAAATAACATGTCATTGGGACACTTATTTGAGCAACATTTCTACTCTACAATTTTAGTACTTTGTATGCCCTCCTTTTGCCTTTATCACTGCCTCTAGACTTCTAGGCATGCTTTCTATCAATCTTTGATATTCCTCAACCTCTATCTTGCCCTATTCCATATCAATCCTTTCCCAAAGCTTCCAAATCCCTCTTGGTGGTATAGTATGGCTGTTGAGCTTCTTTTTAAGGATTTGCCAGAGATGTTCAATAGGGTTGAGGTCTGGAGATTGTGCTGGCCAATCAAGAACCTTGATATCTTGAGATTCTAGCCACTCCTGGGCTCTTTTAGAGGTGTGCTTGGGGTTATTATCTTGTTGAAAGATAATGCTCTCCTTAGGGATTTCAGAATGTTCCATGGTAGGAAGCAGATTATCCTCCAAAATGGAGACATACTCCTTAGTATTCATCCTCCCTTCCACCTTTGCAAGAATTTCCACTCCATTTCAGCCCATGCATTCCCAAACCATCAAGGAACCTCCTTTAAACTTTACTATTTCCTGTACCTCCTTGTCTTGCAAAGGTTTTCCTGCCACTTTCCATATATACAGTGACTTTCAAAATTGAGTCAATGTTTTGAGATTTTGAAGAATATGTTATATAACTCAGGAGCATGAACAAATAGAGCCAAAGTGTAAGTGAATGGTGGAAAGTACCTACTTCTGGCTATGTTCTACAAAAGTATTGATAGAATTTGAATATGTATCCATGGAGATGTAGTCAATTCAAATTGGTAAGTTATTGACTCAATTTTGTAACTATGTATAAAATTTACAGAATCAGCCAATTCTAGTACTTTGTATGACCTCCTTTGGCCTTGATCACAGCCCAGATCTTTCTAGGCATGCTTTCAATCGAATTCTGACACACCTCTGGATCTATATTATTCCATACTTCTGCCACTCTCTTCCAAACCTCCCATACTCCTTTGGCATGTCTTGGATACTTGACAAGTTCCTTTTTGATATGATGCCAAAGATGTTC
>JBBPMS010000217.1:14243-36062 GCA_038090435.1 Phylloporus scabripes | reverse complement strand
ATGGATACATATTCAAATTCTATCAATACTTTTGTAGAACATAGCCAAGAGTAGGTACTTTCCACCACCCACTTACACTTTGGCTCTATTTGTTCATGCTCCTGAGTTATATAACACATTCTTCAAATCTCAAAATATTGACTCAATTTTGGAAGTCACTGTACTATGCTGGCAGTGGGCCCAAGTTAAACAAGTCTCACAGGAAGTGAATTGGCACTTACAATAGCATTTGATAGCAGTCAGGAATGACATCCTCCCCTGTGTAGTGTGTTGATGATGATACCAAAGGAGGGCAGGTGATTCATAGCTTAGTAGGCAGGAAATACAGGCAGAAGGTCACATTGGAAGTATTGAGGAAGGAAAAGGAAGGATCCAAGGTTACTGGTGATTGATAATGGTAGGAGCAAAGCAGTGAGTGGTCAGAAGTAAACTGCCTCCAGCAACAAATATTGAGGAGACTGAACAGAATATGTTGGCAGCCTAGTAGGGCCTGTCTAACACAATCCCTTGTTGCATGGTGAGTGATGTCAAATGCTGATGTAGTGACTAATTGGTACATGATGTACACATAATATAACCTTCAGCTGCAAAAAAGGTACATAGCAGCCATCCTTCATAGTTCTTTCTCACCTTTCTGTCTGTTTTTTGTCCAATAACTCACCTAGAATATCACTCAAGTTCATTTGATGGCAGCAAAATGGAAGATGTTCCTTGGGCTACATCAGCTTCACAAACTTTGGAGCTCTCAGCTTCTTCTACCATTTCCACTGGTACTCCTGCCGTCAACTCACCAAATTTGATCATGCTGATCAAGGTCTTATCTATCTCTACCTCCCTCAATCATCCAGGCATTATCCCTTCATACTCCAATCTGGTGAAAGGAATACCACTGGCAATTGGAGCATTCAAGGTCCAGAAGCCATCATCCCTTAGCTTTACAATGCCACTCCTGGTCTGCACTCATCAGCCTTCAAAGCTGGGTGCATCATTCACATTTTCATCACCATTGATGTCCTCACAGTGAGAAGACTGTATGGAAGTCAGTAGTGACTTACTCAATGCAATCTGTCTACTAAGTCTGGTGGTCCCAGACCAAAGATAATCTGAACACAAGCAACAGTGAAAATGACTCTGAGAGAGAAGTGGCCTGTCTTCTTCTCAATATTGCAAGGGCTCAGCACTGGATTTGTCAATTGGAACAGGATATCATCAACAGCCAGCTCGCTAAAAACACTGCAATCAATGAACTATACATACAAGTTTTGAGTGGGCCAGGCACAAAAAAGATTGGACACAACTAAATATGATTTAGGGTGTCTTCACAATACAATCCACATGAATGGAATTATGCTGGCTGACCATCCATCCACTCACAAATGGTGTCAGTTATCTAATGACACTACTACTAGTGCAAGTATGAGTGCAAGTGCATACTAGGTTCATTCATTCCATGTGCTATTACTAATGTGATTTCATGTAGATGGTGAGGTCTAACCCTTGCTACTAGCAGTAGTATATTGTCCTTTCTGTTTGTTTTATCTTGTACATACTGCAGATACTTGTATTGTCATGTTGTTGCCTCAATTCTAGTGCTGCTTTTACTCTGATTCATTGGAAAATTGTTCTCAAGTTTAATGGCAAGAAACAGATTATATACTCTACATTTGTAGCGGGGCGGCGTGGATCGTGCGCTGTAGCAGGCTGTGACCGCATGTCGCGTGCTGTGTGCTTGCCGCCCTGTACCGACGTCGCACTGTGGCGCACTGCTCGCTTGTAGCCTTGCACCACTTTGGGACTGTAGCGAGTGTGATGCTGTACGCTGCTGTAATAATGCTGTAATGCATGTGACGAATGTGGTAAAATACGTGGTTTGCTGATGTGGCACGTCCACATCACTCGTCACGACATGTCACAGTCATGTAACTTTGGTGATGGTCGGATTGGCAATGTATCCAAGGCGACTCAACGCGTCGCGCTTCGCTTCACGAATAAAACAATTCCACAGGTCTGACACTCGGAGCGTCCAATACGCTTCTCCCACAGCATTTCTCATGAGATCGCGACTCACTTGGACTTTAGCTCTTGGCATATAAATCTGGCATATTGATCTTAACCGTTCACTCCACGCTGTCCTCATCCACCTGTTTTTATCTTGTCGCACTGGTTGCCGACGAACCGCATTCCTTCATCTCTTTCATCTGAACAATGCGCGCCCATCTATCCAAATGGATATCTATTGCTTTAGCCGTTCTCGCCCACGGACACCAAGCTTTATTTCATAGAGCGATGTATTGCCTTAATGTGGGTGTGCACCCCGACTGTCGTTGTTACCCGGACTCAAACCCGTGTCTTCGCAGGGAACGACTCCTGGAGTAGTCGATTTCAATAACAATGCTCCCGTTCAACCTCTTTATATGCTGAGGTGGGACGAGTTCTGGTTGCACGCCATAAATGGGGTTAGTGTGAATATGTGCATGTCAGGGCTTTGTGCTTATGTTCGCTAGTGCGATAAACTTCCTCCTGATCCCGGCGTTTTCATGGAGATGTAGGCTCACCCTTTTTGTGCATCACTTGTATTATATTGCTCATCCTTGACCTTGCGTCCCTTTTCCCTTCCCTTGCTTGTCGTATCTAAACTCTCTAGCCAAGCTGGGGGATCACTCCGTGGAGAGATAGCAGATAATCGTGCCCACACTTCACTTAACCCTGATGCAATTTTGACCGCGTGGGGAGATGGGAAAGATCATCCGTTGGATTACAACGACCCTAGATGCATTACTGAACCAAACCGTGAGTTCATCTTCACTTCCGTTTCTGTTTCCTAGATACCTAATGGTGCCTTTCGTGAAGTTCATACCCAGAATCAATCTATGGCCGCGGGTACTGCCATCGCTATATCGTACGAAGTTCGTTTCCGTATTCTCGATATTTGGAACTTCTATGATGGTCACGCATATATTGTAGTCAGATCCCGCAAAAGCAACGCTCGACAACTTCACCGTTATCTCCGTGGCTCATCAGTGAGTTTTTTTTTTTGTGAACCTATCGTTCTTTCTCACCACTGTAAATCTGGGCTAACTGCTAGTCTACAGTACCCCGTGGCATCGTGAAGTCGAGTATAAACTCCCTACTGGTCTGCCTCTCTGTGACCCCGTGGAAGGATGCCTGTGCTTGGTATGAGTTTTTCTTTCTTTTCCACATACTCGTTGACCCATGATTTGGTGCTGACTGCTAATAGTGGCTCTGGGTAAGCGGACTTTATACATCACTAATGCTGCTACTGATCCCAATTCACTTATACCAGACCCCCCGTAACTGCGGGAAACCGAACCAGTACTTGTTTCCATACAAATGCAAGGTTATTTCCGATGGGAAGCCGACCAAGACTATCGGAAAACCTCGACCGCCTGTGTATTGCGAAGGCAATCAGACCGCATGCGTGACTGGACCAAAGACGTTGGCGGTATGGCATCAGGCGGAGAGAAATAACATCGAGGTTCTGGGGATCGACTGGGACGGGTTGCCAAAATCCCCGGCATACAATGAGAAATGTGGTTTCTCTGATGGTGTGTGCACTTGTCTTGTCACCACCATTTTTACTCAGTGACGAATGATGTGTCACAGGTCCGCAGACCGATATATTCGAGGATGATCCGGAGGATGGAAATAACGTGACCGTAGCTGGTATCGCAGCCTTGACTGCATCAACCATTGCGTCTGGACAGCTGGCCGTTTCGCCGACTTCGCCTGCCTCTGACCCTGGATCTGGCCTGCTGGCTGGGTCCGGCACGCCTACTCTACCTTCTTCCTCCCCTACGTCTAGCCTTCCTACCTGGTCTAGCTCCCCTGCTTTCGTTCCTGCGTCTAGCTTACCTGCCGAGTCTAGTACACCGTCTTTGCCGGCCTCAGGCCTTGGATCCAACCTTCCAACTGCAACTGGTACACCCACTTTACCTGCATCTGTTCCTACTTCTGGTGTACCGACCGGAACGGATGTAACTTCGCTTGCTTCTGTTCCTGCCACCACAGCCACGTCCAGTCAATCAAGCACACCAACTGATTCGACCTGTTCACCATCCACACAAACTGTACCTGCCACTCACTCGAGACGCATGATAATGCGTCGGGAGAAACACAACATCTTTTGAACGGGAGACCATCGTCATTGATTGTTGTGTTTCACACGTTCTCGTTTTTCATTGCGCTTATACATTTTCTGGGGCCGGTTTGAGAATTCCCCCCGCATCGCAATGCTAGCATTGCACGTGTTTCATTTCTCCAGTCTACATGTATACCCTTTTTCCATACCAATTATGCTATATTGCCGCGAAGATCCGGGCACTCGTAGCGGTTCCTGTGTATGAGCCTTCTGTTGCTGGAGCAGTGTGTTTTGTTTCTCTGTTTACCTCACACGTACCACATACTGTTTTTTTTTTCTGGCAATGATTATTCTTTTATCCCGATGAATACCCTGATGTCCTTGAGCTGGTTCCCGGGCATTGAATTGTTGTACTTGTCTCGAGGAAACGTTGTTGAACAGTAGCGGCAATGTGACATCGTACGACACGGCATGACGACTTGATTATGCGAGCTGCAACCTGATGCAACTAACGACCAGCCATCGCTTGACGTGCGTGCGGGTTCTCTTGTTAGCAGGCTAGTCATAACGGAGCTTCACTGAGAATGTGCAAACTGCAAAGAAAAGCGTACGTGTCAGTCAAGTCGACACGGTGAAGGTGGAGATCTACACAGTACAAAATATTCTAGGGTCTATCGAGTCGACAGCCAACTGGGGTCTGCCAGCGCTCGGGGTCTAACCTGCCACATTGAACAAGATGGCCAACGACCTGTAATTTTAGTTTGATTGCCTCGTCATGGTCATTGATCGACTGATCCATGCACGTTTACCCGCTCCTGAATTCAACAAGACTGTATCATTTCTCGGCAATGGAGTCTGAGTCTAGCTCCAAGACCAGTCCGCGCCGACCACGGAAACCTACGTCACCTAAAGAAACAAGCGATCCGTAAGTTTGTAATCCGAAAGGCATGGCCATGATCGCCATAATCGCTCGCCATCTGCCAACGCAGCTGACAATGTCTTATACGGCATTGAAATGCTTTCCTTCCCTCCCCAATGGCTAAAATTCTGCTCAAGACGGGCATTGATGCAGCTTTTGCCACAAAAATGTTCCATTGCAATAGAGAAGACTCTGATGACTGCTGCATGCCCCTTGACCAGCAAAATGATGGTGAAGGCCCTGTCAGTGCCATAATGCTTGTTAAGGGCCAGATTGCGGCATGATATGTTGAATGTCTGTCATCTACTGGTTCCAGTCCAGGGATAAATTCATGCCGGGTTTGAATGATTTTGAATGAACTCCATTTCATTGACGACTACATAATCAAGTATCCAATAGAATACAAAAGTTTGTCGCCCTGTCATGAGGGGAAAAAATAAGTGCTAGGATAAAGCATGCCCATGAGGGCAAGGGGCAAGGGGCAGGGCAAAGGTGCGTAAGGACAAGTGTGACAATGGACTGGGATGATGGCAAGGGCAAGCACAACTTGGACACACAAGGGCAAGAGAAAAGCACAACATGACATTGTCATACGTGTTGTCATCACATGCGGAGGAAGGCAAGCGAGGAAGGTGGACTCACCGGGCAAGGACGAGGCATCAAACATTGTGACCTGTCCAATATAGTTACAAGAATGCGGTGGAGTGGAGACATACCTGACTCAGGAGTCAGTCATAAACAATAAAACAGCGCGTTTCACATAATGTTTGCGCTGATCGTCCTTTATCGCCTGGGATTACCACGGTTATCGAGCTGAGGTGATGAAATTCATCGGCATGTCAACGCGTTTCGGGGGGAATGCTTGTCGAATTGGACTCAATACGCGGCTGCCTGGGACACGCGAACCTGCGTCTGTCCTGTTTGAGACTGCCTTTTGGCTTCGGATTGCCGTTGCTCTGATTTCTCTTGTCATCCTAACCGCTCATATCGTTGCCCAAGCAACCTGTACCGGTACCTCGCACATGTCCCGGATATTTTATGCAGAACAACCAGATTATGCACAGAACAACGTCCTCGCCTTTCCATCCTGGCCAAAAAACTGCCACCGCATGCAGATGTTGACGGGGATGGGAAGAGGTCGTCCGGATCACCAACAGACTTGACGGAAAGAAAACACATCTGTGCTAAAACGGTAGCCTACTAATTGGTAGGCGAGGGAGTTTCATGGTGATTGGCAAGACGGTTGCTGGCCGGAAAGAACCTTTGCCACAGGCGAGCCTGTCTGCCAACCCAAGACAACAACACCATCGCGTACATATCCCAGGCAACGAATCGAAAGCACAAAACTAGCGAGGAAAAAGTGTCCCTTTTGGTCAGTTACCTAGACCTGGGCATGGCATCTCAGCTCTCAAAGTCAAACACTACCTCCCGTCCACCCCGCGCACTCCGTCTCCGTCGCCTCATTCTCGCCGCAGCAAACGGCAACACCCCTGCCCGCTTCTCCACCTCTGGCGCCCCAGCAATTCCCATTCCCTTGGGTACCATCTCCTGTCCAGTCCCCTCGATGATAGGTCCCACTGCACCCTTCCAGTCCCAGTCCGCGGGACGGTGCACCGCTTTGCGGAAGAGCTCGCCAAGCAGGGCTCCGTAGACGATCCGCGCAAGGGGAATGGGTGAGAACAAGGCACGGTCGTCGGCAGGGTGCTCGGCGCCCGTCAACATCCCCACTGTTGGAACTCGATGCGGAGACATCTGTGATAAGGCGTGGGGCAGGGTGGAGATGGACGGTAGATCACCGTTACCGGGCCGAGCGGGATCTCCTAGATCGAGGAGATGAGACATGGTCTCGATCCCGATGGTGTATGATCCTGTGCAATTAAAGGCAAGCTGATCACATCGTATCCGTTCTACGAGGATTTGCACATTTGGATCTTCACCGGGCCGCAAATGCGCAAGAAAATCCACGAGATGACAGGCGTCGTCTAGACGGGGAATATTTGTCTCGCGTTTCATACGATGTAGGAGACTTGACAGGATGATAAGGTAGCTTTGCAGATTGGCTTGGAATCCGAACGCGTGCAAGCTATGTATGACAATATAGGCGGCAGCATAGTCCTCGCGTGCCATGAACGTGCGAAGTGCGAGATGGAATGCAGACACGGAGATGACGGTCGAGCGCTCCAGTGGCTGGCCATTGCTCCGTTCCAAGTGGCACTCAAGCATCTCTCGAAAGAGTCTCCGTGGTGAAACGACATTTTCTGGACGTTTGTGTCTACGAGTCGCACGGGAGTGGCTCAATAGATTATTCGCACGAAACAGCATCTTGTAAGTGACGTCGTTTGGCATGAGCTCCTCCGATCGCTTCTCCATAAGAACGCGGTAGAGCGCAAACGCTTCTTGGTACCGCTGTTGAACGAAATTGAGGCGGATGAGAGTGTTAAATATGTTCACGTCAGGTGCGACCCCCGCCGATTTCATGCGCACAAGCACATCCTGGACAGCGCTGCTGTTCTTGGGATCGATATCATTGAGTGTGCTGATGATGATTGAGTACGGGGCTACGTCTGGTAACACGCCCTGTGCGCCACAGGTATCCTCAAACACCTGGAGCCACCGTTGGGCAGCGTCCAAACGGTCGGCTCGCATGTTGATGCTAGCGAGCAGACCAACGAGCTCTGGGTACTCGTTTAGTTCTATCTGGTGTATGGACACGAACGCATGGGCGAGGTCGTCAACTAGTGAGCCAGGTGCGTGCTTTTCATCGGCCAGATAATGGACGAGGTCCATAAACGCGGGGACGTCGTACGCCTTGTTTTCAAGCAGTTTCTTTAATGTCGAGACCATCTCCGTTAATATTTTCGTTTGCTGTGCGATCTTGAGCGCAGCCATGCGAAGAGAGAGGGTATGGACGGGGACAAGGCCCTCTTTGAGCATGCGGTCATAGATTGCGATAGCGAGTTCGAATAAGCGTCTTTCCAGGGAGAAGCGGATGACACGCATGAATGCCATGGCACGGTATGTATTGTAAAACTTAGCATCAGAGAGTTTGGTCATAAGATAGGACTCGAGCGCGTCGGCGCGTGGGCTGAGCAGTCGTCTGTCTGCGCCGAGGAGCAGCGTGTTGACTCTGGCTCTGTAGGCCTTGCGCGATGTTTCTTGTGCGTTCGTAGCGGCACATGTCTGACTAGAATGTGACCATTTTTGTGGAATCTTGACTGGAGCAACACGTCCAAGCCTTGCACGTTGGAGCATTCCCCATGCCCATATTTTCGATTTGCCTGCTGCGTTCTGAGCGTGATGTGACATTAGTCACGTGCCACTGTGATGCTCGCGTATCTGATTATCACCGCGTCGTGTCTCTTTCTTCCCAACCACCATCATCCCCACTCAATGGCGCACGAAGAGCATCAATACCTCGCGCTCATCCAACGCGTTATCAACCATGGCGAACCACGAAATGACCGCACTGGCACCGGCACACACGCCATCTTCGCGCCCCCTGCGCTACGCTTCGTCCTCGACCATGCCGCGTTCCCCCTCCTGACCACAAAGCGCACCTACCTCAAGGGCATTGTGGAGGAGCTCCTATGGTTTATCCGCGGCAGTACGGACGCGGCTGCCCTCTCTGCGCGTGGCGTCAAGATCTGGGATGGCAACGGCTCGCGGACGTTCCTCGACGGCCGCGGGCTGACACACCGTCGCGAGGGTGACCTCGGCCCCGTGTACGGGTTTCAGTGGCGCCATTTCGGGGCACCATACGTCGACTGCGACGCGGATTACGCGGGGCAGGGCGTCGACCAGCTGAAAGAGTGCATTCACAAAATTAGGCATAACCCGACGGATCGCCGGATCATTCTCAGCGCGTGGAACCCAGCGGGTGAGCCTGATGAGAGGGGTCTTTGAGCGCGCTGACGGTCTGCCAGCGATTCCCGAGATGGCGCTCCCGCCGTGTCACATGATGTGCCAGTTTTATGTGCACATGGCGTCGACACCAGGTGGACGAAATGGCCTTTCATGTCTCATGTACCAGCGTTCTGCTGATCTGGGGCTTGGGATTCCGTTCAACATTGCCTCGTATGCCCTGCTCACACACATGATCGCACACGTCACCGACACTGAACCGCGCGAGCTGATTATCCAGCTCGGAGACGCGCACGTCTACAAAGACCACATCCCTGCGCTCCAAACACAGCTCGGACGGGAACCAAGACCGTTCCCCACGCTCCGTTTTGCAAGAGAGATTGATGATATTGATAAATTTGAGTACGCTGATATTGTGGTAGAGGGATACGATCCTCACCCGACGATACCAATGAAGATGAGCGTGTAGCGATGGAAATACCAAATGGTTATGTACATGGAACATTTTGTCAATCACGAACATCATACAAATCGCAGAGAGAGCGAGGCCGAAAAGCTGACTGACTCAAGTGCTGCGAACGGTGAGACCGGCCGGGCTATCAGTTGACGGAGGACGGATGCAAGATGCGAACACTTATAAGCTGTAAACCTGTCGTCAACGGACGCCATCCTGAGGAAAGTCCCCTTGCAGCTGCGAACATTGGCAGATCCATCGCCATGCCCGTTCGAGTTGTTGCAGCTTGATCCGGCGTGGGTTCTCAACCTGGCGACCGGCTCCGTTCTGCTGACCCACTACGTCGTACAAGCGTCTTACAGTATACTATCCAGGGCCGAAGAAAGTAGCCCTGTCGTTTGTTCGAAAAAGGGGTGACTAGCCCCTATTCAAGTACATCACTTAGTCCTGTCTTCTCGGCTTCTCCTCGACTCCATGAGCGGTCTGCGTTCTTGTCTGCTACAAACGCGTGTTTAACTTCAACGTCATGCTCACGACGAGAGGAATCGCGTCTCCGACACGATGTTTTAACGTCGACGTGGGCACACCCACTCCATCCCAGACCGCCCCCGTCCGCATGGCGTAGCCTTGACAGTCGTTATATCTTGTCGCTCCTCCGTCGAGTATTGAACACCCTCACAACTTTGATTTTGAGTACCATTTGTAGAACAGTAAAATATCGGTATGAAAAACAAGTGTGTAGCATATTGATGATGGCGCTGCAGCCAGCGTCGTTTCCGTTCCATGTACCCATTGTCATGTCTCATGTCGTATTGCCATCTATCAGCATCAATACCCCTTGTCGCTCAGCTTGATCGTCTTACCCGGCCGCCCACTCTCCACATCACTCACACTCACAACCCGCTTCCCCCTTGGCCTCCGCGACGGTGACTCACCCCTGAAATCCGGGGGCACAGCCGTAAATTGGTTGTCCGAAAAACTCGCCGTGCGGCTCATCGTCCGCCCCCGCGAGCCCGGGATACCCATACCCAATGCCGAGGTGCTGACATGACGCACGAACGGGCGGGGCGTGGGCGTGCTCGGGCGGAATACCTGGATAGGCGGCAGGTCAATGTCGTCACCCTCCGCCTCCAAGGTCGTTGTCGCCGTTGCCACCGTCCCCAACACTGCCGGATCGAAGCCATCCCCCTCGCTCTCTTCTTCCTCGGCAGCGACCACCTGGACAGAGGGATCCTCAGATACGAGATCCTTTAGAATATGTCGATACCCCGCCTGGATGAGCCCATGGAACCGCTCGTCCTTTGTATATATTCGCATCAACACCTCTGCAAAGTACTGGGGCACCGAGAGCGACACGTCGCTGAGCTCCGCTTTCAACGACTCTGGGTAACAGCGTCAGCGCAACCCACCAACAGCCAACACATACGCACTGTGCGGCTGCTTTTTGGAATAAAAGGTCACCTGGGCGAGCGGATTCTTTTCACCCTGGCCATAGTGCAGCAGCGAACACGTCACCGCGAGATGGCTCGGCTGCAGCTGCGCTACGAGCTCCTCGTCCACGCCCGTGAGCACCCCCGACTTTGCGACCGCGACGATCGTCTCGGGCGTCACCTTCTCCTCGATCATTTTCCTGTCCTTGTGCGAAAAGACCTTGTAGTCGACGACCCTGTACAGGTCGCGCGTACGGATGCGCTCAATGATGACCCGCGCGGCTTCCAGCTCCTTGGGTGACGTTGGCGGGTGGCGATGGGTAGAGGAGGGAGCGCACCTCTTCCGTCGATTCTTCAATCTTGTTGAGTAGATGGTCTGTGAGGTAGACGTAGCGCTTTGGATCATTGATCGACTTTACGAACTTGAGGTGTGGCTCTGCCGCGAGGAGTGCATCGATGACCATGTACTCGATCGCCCTGGCTGCGTCCCATCTGGATGAGTGGTCGCACATGGAGAGAAAGAGACATACTCGTCTTGTGGTTGTAGATGCGTTTGTGGAGCGAGAACCTGGTATAAAACAGTTCGTAAATCTGGTTGGCGTCCTTGATGTCGTAGCATATCTGACCGTCGATGACGCGCGCAGAGTGGATGAGTCTGTATGCGGCGTAAGCATGCATCAAGCGTGTATGCGCGACGTACCTCGAGATGGAGATGTTGCCCTTGTCACCCACAGCATGACAATCCCTCAAGATATAGTCGAACCTGCGCTCGGATGTCACTAGTACGGACGCATCAGGAGAGACGGCACGCACTTGTCCACGTCGAGACCGTTGCGCTGGTTCGATACGATCTCGAACAAGAACGGCATCTTTGTGCCCAGCCTGTCGTGCCGTTAGACCCAAACACGCACGCGCGCAGACACGTACGGGTCACGCTTCGCCTCGCCAGAGATGAGTGCCTTGACGAGCGCGGCGTCCTCGGGGGTGATGTCCAGCTGATACGTCTCGACCATGTCGTCAAACATCATCTCGCTCGCGAGTTCGTGTTTCCACTTTGTTCCCGGCCTGTGGAGAAAAGGGTGAGCAGGGACGTCAAGGGACAGGGCGGACGGACAGCGCGGCGGGGATAAAGGTGCCGTCCCAGAGGTGCGACCATGGGCCGTGCCCGAGGTCGTGGCATAGGCCGGCGAGCTCGACGCACGCGATGTGCTGGTCGGTGATGCCGAGAGACTCGTCCATTTCGCGCAGATGGGCCACAAGGGAGCGAGCGAGGTAGCCTACGCCTGGGACACAGGTCAGCCAGTGTGCGCGCAAAAGTGGTGCCAGTGCCGCGCACCGAGACAGTGTTCAAAGCGGTTGTGGGCAGCGCTGGGAAAGACGTAGTAGGTGAGGCCGAGCTGCTTGAGGTACCTCAGGCGTTGAAAGTGTTTTCTGGACGATTTGTGAGTGATTGATCGACGTCGACGCGGACACGCACGTATCGATGAAGGAGCAGATCCACGGCGAGAAGGAGACTGTACGAGGTTAATCATCGCTGATCTGGACACGAATTGGACATTGGCTTGCCGTAGTCATGTACGCTGTCCTTGAAATGTCTCACTTCGGCTTGAGTTTGCTTTGACATCGTGAGAGTACGAGAACAACGTGAACTACGCGTGGCCAGTTCCACTACAGGTAATACGTTATCAACGCGTCCATCCACAACGCGGTACAAGCCCTGTACCGACTGGACCCGCCTCGGATCCGAGTATGTATCCTGATGCGCCGGGAATATAAATTACCGGAAAGACCATCATTCAGGTGGGCAACGTCGCACTCAGTCTGGCAAACCTGCACCAGATTCGACGAGACCGTCATACGGACGTCCTAGAGCCCAATTAGACACGCTCGCCATGCATGTTTGGCTCACCTGGCTGGAGCGTCAAGTGCCCCATCGGGGCGATCATCGCGTCGGCGGTCTGCGCCTGCTCCTGCTGCGCACTCTGCGGCTGCCCCGTGTCATCCTGTCCCTTGTCATCTGGCCCCTTGGCGATCGAGGCGCGCCCCTCAACACGCCTGACAAACTCGCCCCAGACGGCACGCTCGTCGTTGCCCATGGCCTCAAACATGCTCCTGACGCCCGCGTCTGCCTTGCGGTACACGCCGCGGTGGCGGCACACGGTGCTCTTGACGTAGCGGCAGCCAAACACGCGCTCAAAGGCGGCCTTTTGGGTCGCGGTGGGGGACTGTGCGACCATGGCGTCCATCGCGCGGAATCCAGCCGCGATTTCGGAGACGGTGTAGTCGTTGGGCCAGCGCTTGAGCGGGGGGTGGGGCTGCGGGGGAAAGGAGCGTGTGGCGGTGTTGGGGGTGGTAGGGGGACTGTAGAGCGGGGTTGGGGGGACGACGGGGGACTGGAGGCTCATGGACCCGTGGAAGGGGCTGCTGACGGGGGTCGGCATCTCGCTGGTGTCGGCGTTGCGTTGGGCTGCAGCAAGTGCAGGGGTGATGGGCATCGTCTGGGTGGGGAGCATGTAGCTGACCTGGGGCGGGATGTAGACGTGGGGGTAGGTCTCTGGAAAGTAGAAGCGCTTGGCAGAGGGCACCTCGGCCGAGTCGGCGAGGGGCCGCTTGAGGTGGGAGGGGGGCGTGGTGGGTGAGTACTGCTTCTTCTTGGTCTGGAGGGCGAGCTCCTCTGCGAGGCCGACGCACTCGTCATCGGCCAGGCCGGCGAGGAGGCTCTTGCGGAGCTTGTAGAGGAGACGCTGCTCAGACTCGATCGTGCGGACGGTGGTGATGAGGTGCTGCTCCCAGTGCCCGGTGGTGGCGTTGAAGGTGTCGACGTAGGAGCTGGATGTGAGCTCGAGGTCGGAGACGACGGCGGGGTAGTGTGCGAGGGAGAAGAGGGGGAATGTGGATATCTCGTGGGTGAGGCGGATGGGGTGCGAGCTAGACTGGGGAGGGGTCAGGTTGGAGCGGGAGATGAGCAGGGTCGTACCCTGTACCAGATGACGAGGGTGACAGAGCGCTTGAGTGCGAGCTCGAGCTGGGAGTGGCGGTCGTCGTCGGAGGGCTTTACGAGGACACGTCTGCGGTCGATCTGGAGAGACATGGCTGGGCATCGCTGGGCAGGCAACACACGACTCACTCGGTACACGAGGCGGCCATTCTCACAATCTCAATATGATTGGCTCACTTGACAACACCATTAGGATAGAGAATGCAAACACCGGTCAGGGTATTAAATCATGCACTGGCCAGCGTCCAACATTCCGTAGCCTAACGCCGTTCGCCAGCGAGCCAAACGATACTGACCCATGACGCGTGAGCACAACACAACCAAACAAGCGCAGTAGCTAACAGCAGCCCTTCATTTTGTACCCTCTGCATGACCACCAGCATTCGTTCCAGGAGACCCCCGTCTCCACCAAGGCTCAGCTATCCCCCATCCTATTTCCACGCAGACGAGCGACGCGATGCTGCTGCAAAAGGCTACCCCCATGCCCGCGCGCTCCAAATAGCCTCAGGAGAGTGGAAACTCCTCATCCTCATTCTCGTAGTCGCCTCTTTTGTACGCCTCTACCGTATATCAAAACCGAACAGTGTCGTGTACGCTTCCATATTGTCTTTCGCCCACTTCGCGTGTATTCATCCGTTGTAGCTTCGATGAAGTCCACTTTGGTAAATTCGCCGGGCGCTACATCAAGACCCGCTATTTCGTGGATGTACACCCGCCTCTCGCCAAACTATTAATCACAGCCGCTGCATTTCTATCTCGATTCGATGGGGATTTTGATTTTCAGGACATTGGAAAGTACGTCTCGCCGCGTGTCTTTTGTTGCTCCCGCCCACGTCCCTTAGACTATATGTAAACACACCCTATGTCGCCATGCGTATGGTACCCGCCACCCTTGGTGTCGCCACCATCCCGATTGCCTACCTCACTCTCCGCGCACTCGATTGCAGAGTCACCACAGCCCTCCTCGCCTCTCTCTTTTTGACGTTTGAGAACGGCTTCATCACCCAATCGCGTTTCATCCTCTTGGATTCCCCATTGGTGTTCTTCACAGCACTCACCATCTTTCTTTTCACCGGGTTTTCAAACGAGAACAAGCAAGAAGCGTTTACCGAGAGATGGTGGGCCTGGCTTATTCTCACTGGCCTCTCACTCGGTGCAGTCCTCTCCTGCAAGTGGGTCGGCTTGTTCACTGTTGCCACCGTCGGCGTCTGCACTATACTCCAACTCTGGTTGCTCCTCGGGGATTTACGCGTCAAGCCTCGCCTTTGGATAAGACACTTTATCGCAAGAGCTTTGTGCCTCATTGCCATCCCCATCTTGTTCTACATGACCATGTTCGAGTTGCATTTCATGATTCTCGAAAATCCGGGCGATGGCGATGTCTTTATGAGCTCCGGATTTCGACAGACCTTGGGCCGTGGCATGCCTGACACTTATGCCGGTTCGTCTGCGTTCTCCGTCTCGGCATCGACTGACGCTCTCTGTAGATGTCGCTATTGGTTCCGAGATTACTATTCGTCACTTGAACACTCAAGGTGGCTATCTCCATTCACATTCCCATGATTATCCCGGCGGAAGCAAACGTATGTGACACTGTTGTAGATGTCACTCCAAGTTGACCTGCTATCCAGAGCAACAGGTTACCCTTTACCCACACCGGGACGACAATAACTTATGGCGGGTTCTCAATGCTACCATTGACGATTATCCTCAGTATGATTACGAAACTCAACCCCCTGAGTACATCAAGCATGGGTCTCGCATCAAACTACGGCACATCGCTACTGACAAGGCCCTCCACTCGCATGACATCCGCCCTCCCGTGTCCGACGTTGACTTTCAAAACGAGGTGTCGGCGTATGGTGAGACTGGCTTCAGGGGTGACCTCAACGACGATTGGATCATCGAGGTTGAAAGGGACGGTAAGAACAGTGATAATCAGCTGAGGACCTTGCGTACACATTTCCGGCTGAGACACTTGAACACGGGGTGTTATCTCTTCTCGCACAAGGTCAAACTCCCACAGTGGGGATATGAGCAACAGGAGGTGACTTGCAACAGGCAAGCGGTCATGGCGAATTCATTGTGGTATATCGAGACGGCCGCTCGGCATCCGCAGTGTAGGTCTGCTACATCGTTCCAGATTGCGGCTGATGAGAGCAATAGTTGGTGACGATGCGGAACTGATCAATTACAAGCGTCCTAGTTTCTTGGCCAAGTTTTGGGAACTGCAACAGGTGATGTGGACGACGAATGCTGGATTGACCGATAAACACGCGTATGACTCTCGGCCACTGAGCTGGCCGCGTCTTTCCCGTGGTATCGTACGTCGTCCCGGTGGCCACGATCTATCCTTGCTCACGCAATCGTAGAACTTTTGGGTCAAGGATCATCGTCAGATTTATTTGGTTGGAAACCCGTTTGTATGGTGGATGAGTACCACATCTGTTATTGCCTACGTTGTTATGCGCGGATTCCTCGTCCTACGCGCCAAGCGCGGCTACAGAGACTTTGAGAACAGTGAGCTTCGTGTATGCCTTTTGACTATCGCTGACCGAACTCTAGGCAAGGTGCTCAAGTACGATGCGCTTTGTGGATTCCTCTTTACGGGCTACTGCCTGCATTATTTTCCGTTTTACCTGATGCAACGCCAGCTGTTTCTCCACCACTATTTCCCAGCGCTCTACTTTGCGATACTCTTGTCGTGTGCCATGTTTGACTTGGCGACGTCGATGCTTAAGCCCAGGATACGGTTACAGATCGGGGCTGTCCTTGCGATTTTGGCGATTTGGCATTTCAGCAAGTTTATCCCGTTGGTGTATGGGACACCGTGGACGAAGAGGGCGTGCGAGAGTGCGAAATGGGTCAAGACATGGGATTTTGCTTGGTGCGTCTTGTCCTGTCTATTTTTTTCTGTTGCTCATCTTGGACTAGCCACGAGTTTTACGACGAGGTGCGTTTTGTTGGCTGGGTGGATATCGTGTCTGATGGTAGGCTAGTATTCGCAGTATAGTGGCTCAGTGAAAACGATGACATCGCCTGTGGCGACGGTGGGTGGTGGACGCGGTGCGATCGTGGTGGATGATGCAGTGCCAGTCGAGGTGAAAACGGCTGTGCCCTCGGGGATTATTGCCGAGCCTGGCAGGGACGTGTTTGCAAAGGAGCACAAGGAGGTCAAAAGCGTGGCATCGGCAGGTGTCGAAGGGTCAGAGAGCCCTGAGGAGCGGGTGGTGAGTGTAGTTGGGCCGGAGGATGTGCCTCCCGAGAGTGTAGCAGCGGAGGCACCGAGGCCCGCTAGCCCGCTAGGCCAGGAGGATGCGCTGGCAGATCAGGCTGCGCAAGAGTTGTATCCTGATGCGGATGCGGCGCGGCAAGGGTATGATTTGGATTAGATTATCTTTAGAGGGCTATTGGATGAACGCAGCTCGTTCCAGGACATTTTTATCTGCCTGTCAAACCGCGTATGTTTTTTTTTTTTTTCGACGTCAGAGGGGATCATGGAAGCACGTCCCCAAACTTGACTACCAAAAGCATCCATCAGACTTTGGCAATGCACCGTATGACCCCGTTGGCTAATGTATAATGGACATGTGACCGCCGTTGACTATCCCGGAGAGAAAGAAGCGTATACGGACTCTGAAGTTCTTGTGGAATTGTCGTCCTTGTATTCATCGTCATGTATCCAGCCGGCGAGATCTCATACCGATGACACTGGCTAGCATCTAGGCTCTGATAACATAGGCTAAGAACAGAGATATAAATACACATTCATGTTAGAAAAACGGTAAGTTTGAATATTAATATTCTTAGTATCCTTGATCTCATCAGCTGTGACAGCATGTCAGCCTCACCGTCCATGAGGTTTCTTTCCCTCCTTGGGCTGAACAATGACCCGGCGCAACGTATCCCTCAGCCCGTCCGGAGACCATCTCATTCTCTGTCGAGCAAATCTGAGAGCCGACCGGGCCGGCGACGAGGACGGTCTCCACGACGTGCCCGGTATCGTTCGGCAGGACGTCCGCCTCCACATACCCACGCGGTACGTGCACGCTGTCGATCTGGGGGTGCGGAAAGCCGTCCAACGTCAGGTACGGGGCGTCCTTCAGCGCCAGGTACCGCGGCCGCCCCCCTTCATGTACGCCGCTGCGAACTGAGCCGGAGTGAGCGGGGGGCCAGCACGCTTCTCTGGGCCGTGCTCCTGAGCGAGGTCCTCGTTGAGCTTGTCGCCCTGCCATCTACCGCGTTCGTCGAAGACGCAAAGCGCGGTAATCCAACCCGAGCGCGTTTGTGAACCGCTTCCGTAAGGCTCGTAACGAGCAATCCCGTTCCAGGACTTGCGGCTATCGGGATGATTGGGCTTGTCATACGCTTTGATGAAGCGGGTCGGAGAAGGTGGTATTATGCGGCCGTCTGGATACCGTATTTTTGGAGCCGTTCGATACGAGTGACAATGGTCTCCCAATCCTGCTTTTCCCCTTCGAGCGTGACCTGGGGGATGCCGCAATAGAAGACGGCAAATTTGTACTGTATGCAAAGTAATTCTTCATCGCACCCGTCATCACGATCGCGCACGTTGTTCTATCCGTGTCCTTGGTTGTCGTGAAATCTGGCATGATCCACTCACGAATGGCAAGGTTGGTGATATTCCTCTCCATTAACGTCATCACTTGTTTGATCAAGAACGGGGGAATCGATCGCCGCTGGGATAGACCACCACCTCGGGCTTCCCTTCGTGAGCGACAAACACCTTGCGCGGTGAGTCCGAGTTCCCATTGATGAAGAAACTAAACTGGGTCATGATGGAGTGCCGACGTTATCCGGACGAATGATCAGCTCGCGATGGTTGTTGTACGCCTTGAGGGCGGTGAACACCAACCGATTCTGTTTAGGGATGATGTCCCGCGTCAGATTTAGGTTGTCAGGGAAGGAGGTGTGCAAGACCTCCTTGACCTCCTTCACGGGAGAACTCTTGTGAACGCAACAGAGCGGAGAAAGAAGAGCGGAGGGATCTGGGACGATCGAAGCTGCATCCCAGCATCCTTTTAGGAACGACTTGGCGCGGTGGGACGCGGGGACGGAGCGCGTCGGCAGTGGTGCAAGTGACACAGTGCCCCCTGGCATCGACAAATCCGCCATCTGCCAGGGACCGACGCTCGATGCGTGTGCCACAGTAGAAACGCATGTCCACGTACCGCTGATGAACTACCCGTTACCACAGAACAAGGCAGTGGGAAAGAGTGTAGAGGAAATGAATGAGGCGGGAGATGAGTGTCACATGTAGAGATAAAACAACTAAAGTGCGTTAGTCTTATATCCGCTAGCTAATTTATCGCTTACATATCCTCGGCATTACTTGGTCGAATGTAGCTTGGACCGCAAGGGCAATACGGGCTGCAGCTCCTTCATTTACTCCCTTGATTTCTCGTGGCAAAATGTCAACGACGAGTAGTGCGTGCAGGCAAGATAAAAAATGCTGACTAGCGACACCCAAACGGCACCAAATTCCGGACGCCGTCTTGTATACAGGCCCATGGATAACGCCACTGATTGCGAGCTTACAGAGTTATGCACATGTGCTAGCACTAGACGGATAAAATGGTATGGAGAGACTGGAAGTGAACGCGAACCCACATGTAGGGCGCGAGCTTGGCAGCTTCGTATGCGAGCATCCTAGTGGTACTCATGGAGTTATCGGCGCTGTATGCGATCTGGTCGCTCGCATTTAGTGAACAACCCTGGTCAGGATGTCCCACTGATGACACTCGCCAGCGTCCAGACGCATGAGTGATAGCAAGATAACAAGCATAGGCTAAGAACAAGTATACAAATGGAAGCAAGGAATGGAAGCATACCACTAGGACATCCATGTCAGCCTGGCCGTCATTCAAACATCGCCTGGGGTTTCTTTCCTTCCCCGGGCTTGACAACAAGCCACCACCCCGTTACCGGGCGCACCGTATCCCTCAGCCCGTTCGGGGACGACTTGGTCTTCTCCATCGAACAAATCTGCAGGCCGACCGAACCAGCAATGAACATGGTCTCCATGGCGTGCCCGTTATCATCCAACTGGACGTCCACCTCCACATACCCACACGGTATGTCCCCGCTGTCGATCTTCGGGTACGGGAAGCCGTCCAACGCTAGGTAAGGCGCGCCGCTGCGGTAATCCTGCTTCATGTACACCGCAGCGAACTGAGACGGAGTGAGCTGGAGCACGTCCGCAGGCTTTTCGGGATCGTGCTCCTGAACGAGGTCCTCGTTGAGCTTGTTGCCCTGCCATCTACCGCGTTCGTCAAAGACGCAAAACGCGGTAATCCAACCCAAGAGCATACTTGAACCGCTTCCGTAAGGCTCGTAATGAGCAATCCTGTTCCAGAACTCGAGGTTGTCGGCATGATCGGGCTCGTCATAGGCTTGGATGAAACGGGTGATGATGGGTCGGAGAAGGTGATACCACGCAGTGGTCTGGATACCATATTTTTGGAGCCGTTCAATACGGGTGAGAATGGATTCCCAATCCTGCTTTTCCCCCTCGAGCGTGACCTCGGGGATGCCACACATAAGGCAAATTTTGTATGTAAAGTAGTTTTTCATCATGCCCATCATCACGACCGCGCAAGTCGTCCTATCCACGTCCTTGGTTGTCGTGAAATCGGGGACAATCCACTCACGGAGGGAAGGGTCGGTGATGTTCTCCTCCATCAACGCCATCATTTGTTTTATCAGGAATGGCGTGTCCATCGAAAATCGATTGCCAACAGAATGGACCACCAACTCGCGTTTCCCTTCGTGAGCGACAAACATCTTGCGCAACGATTCTGAGTTCCCGTTGATGAAGAAACTAAACTGGGTCATGATTGAGAGCCAGACGTCGTCCGGGCGAATGATCAATTTACGATGGTTATTGTACGCCTCGAGGGCGGTGAACACAAACCCGTTTCGTTTGGGAATGATGTCCCGCATCAGATCAGGGTTGTCAGAAAAGGAGGTGCGCAGGACCTCTTCGACGGGCGAACTCATATCGGACGCGACAGAGCGGAGGAAGAAGAGCGGAGGGTTCTGGGTCGATTGAAACCACAATCCGGCGCCCTTTGGAAACGAATTGGCAGGGTGGGATGCGGGGCTGAATGAGACAGAGGGTGTCGGCAGCGGTGCAGATGCTATAGTACTCCCTTGCACCGACGATTTTGCCATCTGTCCAGGGATCGCCGCATAATGAATGTATGCCACAGTAGCAATGGATGCCCACGTACCGCCGAAGAACTGCCCGTCACGCCGGAGTAAGAGTCCTCCGCGCCACTCTCCCCAGGGCCAATGTGAGACGGTGGGGCAGTCGTACGACAAAAAATATTTTGGAACCAAACGCGCTGCTTGTTGAGGTTCCACCAGTGGGGCGTATTTTGGATGCTGGGGTCGAGCGATAAGGCCCCGTTTGCTGTTTCACTGATCACAGTGGAGGCGGTGGGTTCGGTGGATCTGCTACCAGAAGGATACTGGAACTGGCTGGAATGGGAGCTGGGGGATGGTTCTGTTGAGGGCGAGGCCGGGCTAGTGCTTTTTGGCACCTGGCAGGACATTCTACGCACTATAGTCGTGGTAACGATGCGAGGGAAGACTAGACGCCATATGATGTGGAGCCACTGTTAGTCAGACGCCGAGACACGAGGCCAGGGCCTATTCCTGATAAGGGCAATACCGTGGATGCGGACCACAGCTTCTTCCTTTGCTCCCTTGATTTCTCGTGGCAAATGTCAACGACGAGTAGTGCGTACCGGCGAGATCAAAACCGCACTGGTGCTGACTCTCGTTGGACAGACCATCCCCGGCTCGCTGAAATTGACGTTGACCACTGGGTCACTGCAGCGACATTCACAGCAAACGGCGAGCATCTTGTCAGTAGCGGCGGCAACAATGTTCGAGTATGGCAAGTGAAAGATGGCAAACAAGTGGCGGCGATGCGAGTGGAACACAGTGTCGCATGTATCGCCGTTTCCACGGACGGTCAATGGATCGCAGCGGGGTTAAGGCAGCGAGAGGTGGTGGTTTGGGATACCTCAA
>JBBPMS010000217.1:0-14146 GCA_038090435.1 Phylloporus scabripes | reverse complement strand
AACCTATGAGCAGAGGACCCTCAAAACCTTCTTTGCACCGTTTGCACATACAAGAAAGGTTCCGACTGGGAGCTACCTCGGTGGAATGGTCCGTCAATCGAGTAACCAAAGATCCTAAACACTAACCAATTTATTGAAGTTCAATAACCCCTTCAATTTTAATAACTCCTTCAGTTTGAATAACCACTTCAATCTGCATAGCCCCTTCAATTTTGAAGTTGAATCCTCCAAGAGTATCGGCGAAGTCGATTTCTCGCCAGACTCGACTCGACTCGTTTCCGCAGAGGAAGACAACTGCACAGCCACCATTTGGGATATTACAACATGCCAAAAAGCGTGGCCCACACTCCACCACGACCGCTGGGTCTTATCGGCCAAATACTCCCCACAAGGCGACCGAATCGCAACAGCTAGTTTTCTGTCTGTTCGAGTCTGGGACAGCAATGGCTCGCCACTTGTCGACATCAACGTGTCAATGAGCATCTCGTGTCGTCTCCTCTGGTTCGACGACCACCTCTTCGTCAAAACTGACGACATGGTCAAGCGAATTGATGCGTCTAACGGGTCAACCGTCTCGGAGTGGTTCGTGCCTCGTACCGAGAATACCTCACGCATTGCCATGCCGCAACATGGGAGGTTCATAGCGTACTCTGCAGACGACACCATCACGTTCTGGGATACCTCAACACTTACCCAACTCGGACTCATCCCGCAGATCAAGGACATAAATTCAATCGCATTTTCTCCAAACGCCCAGCTTCTTGCAATTGCTGCGGAGGATACCAAAATCTTCACAATAGACCCATCATTTATAGTAAGTTTCATGTCCGGTCTTCAATCATTTTTACATCATATTCCAGGATCCAGAAATTCTAATCGATAGCACTGCGTTGACCGCATGGAAAGACGGTGAACTTATAAATGCAGAAACATCACTATCTGCAGGCTGTGCGGCAATGCCGACTTCGGACAATAGGGTCCATCATGCACTCGCTAGTCGAGCTCTTGTTCGGGTACGCTTAGGACAGTGCGACGCAGCGCTTGCAGATGCAAAAGAGGTATATGTCATTTCTTTCTCACATTCATGGACGCTCACACCATTTAAACCAAGTCTATCGAGATTCAGCCATCCGTCATTGGCTACATTGCGAAGTGTGTCGCTCTCGTTGCCAAAGGGGAGACATACGAAGGGTGTGAGGTATGCGACACTGCCTTTCAACACTTCCATTCGCACTATTTCCTTCTCACCAAGGTGAGCATTCCATCAACGAAACTCGTTTTCGTTCAGCCTCATTTCTGGTTTAGGCTATTGTCCTTTTCATGTCCGGGAAGCCCAACGACGCGATATCAAGCATAGACGACTGCCTGAAGGATGTGAGCTGTAATTCAACACTATGCGTAGTCCAGGCATGTTAACGATGTGTTGTCATACGGTAGCCTTACCACTGATCTCACCAATAGGCATATATGCATCTTCTTCTTGGGAATCGGCAAATGGAGAGTGACAACTACGAACATGCGATCCAGTCGTTTCAAGCTGCGCGGGTTAAAATGGGCGACCGCGTTCATCCGCCACCGTTGATAGTCACATTGGTAGATCTCCTGCTACATCGTGGTCTATCAAATTAAATTTGTTACAGATCACTGGATGGAAATTTGATGATCTCGCAATCACAATTCAACAACATCTTTGTGAGGCCCTCTGGGCAGCGGGTCGCGCCAAGGAGGCTGGCGAAGCCCTACTGTGCATTGTGGATCAAGATATTAATATGACTGTGCCAACCAAGACGTGGTTCTCAGGTGAGCTAGACTTATACCTACTTCCATCCCCGACATCGACGTGACCCTTATCAGACTTCAAGTCTAAATGCTGCGGCAAACTAAAGGACCTTGGAGATCTTGCTGTGAATACTAAGCAAAATGATGAGGCAATCTCATACTACACAACTGCACTGTCACTAAATCCTGCTACCCCGCGAGACCTGCTAGTCGAGCGAGGCAAGGCATATACTGCGACGGGGATGTGGGAGAATTCTCTGAATGATGCAAACGAGGTAGCTCATTTTTGGTTCGCTGCGTTTCATGCATCCTAATGGGCGCTGCTCAGGTGATCAAGCTTGAGCCATCCTGTCCATTGGGCTACGAGAGGAAGTATGAGGCATTACGTGGTGCAGGATGTTATGGAGATGCCATAGAGGCATTCGAGACAATGCTCTCCAAGGCGTCAGAGTCATCTGATCCAAAAATTCGCGGTGAGGGAAACTGCGTCATAATGAAAATTTTCCATTGACGTTGTTTTGTAGATCATTCTCGCCGTTATGTTAGGCCAGCTCAGACGAGAGAAATTATTCGTGCAGTTATAAAAAATGCCATTCACGATCACCCGCTTGTCCTCATCAACACCCATTCTGGCCGTCTCTGTGATAGAATGGAGCAGGCGGCTGCTTTCGAATCAACACATCTCTTCGCGGAACTTGTCTTTTCCATCACCACAGACGTTGACCGTGCTCGCATAGAACAAGTGGTCAGGGAATTCTACCGTTACGCCACATTTTCGCACACGTGGCAGGACAACGAACCTCTATTTGAAAAGGTCATCGAAGTTGTGGTCTACGACCTAGAGGCGCTTCCTACACACGAGAAGCTTCAAATGTTCTGCAGGATTATACGGGAGGGAGGATTCAACTGGGCGTGGAGCGATACATGCTGTATCGATAAGGGAGATCATTTCGTACTCCAAGAAGCTCTGGTCAGCATGTTCAAATGGTACCAAGGCTCTGCAATTACGATCATCTTCCTCTGCGACGTTGACCGACTAGCGGGGTCAGGTGCTCTGACGAGGAGCAAATGGAACTCGCGTGGGTGGACATTGCAGGAGTATCACGCTTCGGAGGTGGTTCAGTTTTACACCAAGGATTGGACACCGTACTTGGGTCTCGATGTCTACAACCACAAAGAATCTCCCGAGATCATCTCTGAAATGGAGGAGGCCACTGGCATTTCAGCATCTGCCTTGATGGCACTCCGCCCCGGGTTGAATGACATTCGTGAAAAACTTCGTCTTGCGTCCACTCGACAAACGACACGGGTCGAGGATGCCGCATACTCGTTGCTCGGTATATTCTCCATGTCCTTACCCGTTACATACGGTGAGGGAGACAAGGCACTGGGTCGACTCTTGTCTCAGCTACTCACAAGCTCTGGGGATGCGAGTATCCTTGCATGGAGCGGGAGGTCTGGCAGCTTCAACAGCTGTCTTCCTGCCAATATCATTGTGTTCAACTTGTCACCAACCTCACACATTCCGCCAGCCATTGCCAGTGCCGAGATGGAAACCATCATTGCTGGGCCGCGTGCTTCTTCATTTGATCTTATGCTGGCCACAAAACTGCACAGTGAACTGAGTGGCCTCTCCACACCATTCTTCGTAGGACAACGGATGAGGCTTCCGTGCATCATCTTCAAGATACATCTTATGTCTTCTGTTCAGAACGGATCGGAGTACGTCTTTCATGCAAAGGCAGACACACTTGAAGCTGTGGAGATCAGCACTAGGCAAAATCTCTCGCAGCTGGATTCTCTGTATCTCATTCATCCTTGGGTCGATTTTCTCCTCGATCGGCATCCTGTCGGAGAGGTGGCAGAGACGACTATCAAGGACAATATAAATGACAGGATTAGTGTATCGCCATCATTCTCGAACACCACATCGCCGGCGTTGCGAGCGCGAGCAACACAACTGGTAACCCGTCTGGGGCATGCCTTTCGCAGACGTAACAAATCAACCGCAGTTGCATCGCTCCAGCCTCAGCAGGTGCATATCCTCCGGTTTATCGCTCGACTAAGACACCCGTTTGGTGCTCTTTTACTTACGCCCACCCGACGGAACGTGGAAGAATACAAGAGGGTTTCCGCGGAGAGTTTGATCACAGTCCAGGTAGGGGAAATGACGTCGGCAACATTGGATGGGTTGATACAGGGTGTGCGGATGTTGGACGTACTTTGATGCTTCCACGAGACACTTTCCCCATGAAAGTTGTGAACGGTCATGGTAATTCACCACGAGGTGTCAAATAAATACCTCTTGATGACACCATTAGCGCGTCGATTAAACCAAGTGATCAGATTAATGACTCCTTCAGACGTGCTTTATGTTGCCCCTGGCTCTCCAAAATTCTATTTCCATTCTGCATAAACAAGAACGGGTCGTAATTCGACACCGCAGAAGCATCTTAGATCAAGCCTAGGGAAACTTGGAACAAGTGCGACAGCAATAGTTGCCTCAGGCGGCCTGTCGGACGTATCAACCTTATGTAAGCGCACCCCAAGAAAACTTCTAGCTCTCGGGAATGGCGTCAACCACGGTACGCCCAATACCGACATCGAGTCACAGCTTGACAGGGCATAGTCTGTGTCCCCGATATCCGTTCATGGGGGTTCATGGTGTTCCTGATACATTGCTTGTTGCGAATTTGGGGCTTACTGGGGCGGGGATGTACAGTAGTTTTACAGAGATGGGACCTGGGTCCCACGACCCATTGATTTTGGCGGGGCTTAAGCTTAACTGACGAGGCCCAGTATTCCTGGTCTCCCTACACTACTTGCTGTCGCGAGGGAGATATCAAGGACATCGAGTCCCTCATCCGGTGAGCCTCCAAGTGACACCTCTACGGATACGCTCAAACGGGACGAACCGTTTCCTGGACACAGACATTTGCTACTACGTTTGTAACCAGCACATGGTTACTAAACCAAATGACCGCGTTACAGGCAACACGGATACCATCCGAATACCCGTTGTTTGATGGGCTTAGCCTCCCGGCCCGTATTAGCTACATCGAGTGGCTCTTCTACTATGAAGGGCCTGTTCTGATCCATCGCCAGTGACCGGTCGCATCCAAACTCGATTTACTTCACCCAGGGTGCTACAATTGCACCGAATTCGTTACCGACCAAGTATATTCACACACCGTGACGAATGATTTAGTTATTGATCAGGTGTGTTCCTGTAGCATCGCGGGCTCTTTATTCCGCGTATCATGAGGCTCACATGGTTCAGGTTTTTTTTTTTTTTGGGGGGGGGAAGGGGATAGAGCCACATCCGATTTCCAAACCGAATGACGGCGCTGCATAAATACGGCCTGGGGTCCCTTGACGCGGCGTCTCCTTCTTTCCCTTTGAATCCGCTATGATTGCGTCTACCCTTGTCTTTCTCTTGGTCTTTGCCGCTGCTGCTCACGCAGGCAAAAGGGGTCTGTGTTGGGCGTGGTGTAAGGATGTAATCACTTGTCTGGGTCCTGATTGACATTGGCTTTTTTCGCAGACGACACAACTCTGTGGGACAGCTGCTTCGACTACTATTACATGATTCTGATTAATTAACACAGGGACCCTGGTGTGTTCAACAATGGTGATGGTGAAGTGGTTGCAATGCATGTTCTTTCTGCTTTCGTAGTTCAACCACATATTCATCTTTTGCCCCCCAGTTATGACTATGAGACTATGTCACCGTCATCAACCAATGGTAACGGGGGTCTCGGTTTCATCGGCATGCAACGCTGCTTCGACTGCAGTTCTAGTCCCATTTCCGATCTCTATTCACGCTGGAAATCCCAGGGATGGGCAAGTAAGCCTTTTGAATAAATTCTTCCGTTGTATCGTCTAAACTGTTCCGGCTCCGTGTAGCTGTGTTCACCCTAAACGAGCCTGATACTGACGGTACTACTCCTGGTGACGCTGCTTCCTGGTACATCGAGTATATCAACCCGTTGGTATGATACTCGAGGCATGCATTATGAGAGTATCTACTCATATAGGACCAGACTATCAAGAAGGCTCTCCCCGCCGTCACTTCAAGTACGGTATCCGGCCAAGGCCTGAGCTGGGTTTCCGAAATGATCGCTGCCTGTAACGGCCGATGTTACTTCGACTATATTAATTTGGTATGTTGAAGCTATGAGTCTCCACCATGTAAGAAATTGATCGATGTGTTCTCGCTAGCACTGGTACGGGTGGGTGAAACGACTGGTTTTCTTCCTATTTCGTGGCTAATGTTTCACCTTCAGAGACTCGTTTTCACAGTTCCAGAGTTACGTCGAGTCTGCGCATGCTCAGTTCCCTGTAAATTTTCCTGGATTCTTGTGTGTTACGGCACTGACATGCTGCCATAAGAATTATCAGTTAGTCATATCCGAGTTTGCCCTCCGAAACCCTTCTAGTGGCCAGGCTGCCCAGTCAGTTCTCTCTCTTTTATACCTGTGCTGCCATTTCTGACACGGCTCCGAAGGGTTGCCTTCTTCAGGGAGGCTTTCTCCTTCCTCGACAGCGCATCTTACGTGGAACTTTACTTCCCATTCTTGGCTACCTCTCCTTCCCTGTTTGAGCAATACGATCCGTCTGGTGCATCCTACGTTGGGACCGGATCGTGCCTATACAATGATAACGGAACTCCATCAGCGGTTGGCAATTTGATGTACTAGTACACATTGTTCTCCGAAATTTCTAGATGTCAGATGAACTATGAGATGCGTATTTTTGCTGTATATGCATGGAAAACACTACAAGGTCATCACAGCCTGAAGGATAAAAACTCAATATTTGCTTTGGTGTGCCTGTCTCTGATCGAGTATCGATAAGAGGCAGCTGTCTTCCGGGGGGGATGCGCACGATCGCCTACGACAACATTGAGCCTTTTGCAACCGTTATGGTCAACTCCACTAGTGCGCACCTGGCTAGGAATACTCTCCCGCACCGCTGCAATGTGACCGCTACAAGTTTGTTCACTTCCTTCCTATCGGCCTCTATTCTATATCTAAATTTGTTCTCTACATTATAGAAATCCCTGATCCTCCTCTGAGTGTGGTTCTGATACTAAAAGTCGAGCCGTTCTCCCTTCGGGCTACATCGACACCACGCCCGATGGACCCTGCTTCTCCGAGCGACAAGATCTCCCAGATACTTGGGACACGAAGTGCTGCCGAGATCGCCCGGGGGCGCCGCACGACGCTGCATCGGCCCAAGCTTGGCGGGATGTCGCGCAGTGTGCCGCTCATCGACGAGAAGAGGGAGGACGATCCGTGGTGATCACCGACAAGGACGAGTTGATAGACAGTCGGCTGGGGCATTATGCACGCAAGTGGGCAAGAAAGGGGAACACGTGGGATCACCTATGGCCCGGACCGGCGCATTTGCCACCATGGTTACTGACACCTTTTCATGTTCGAGCTATGCGGATGGGCTGATTACCTTGTTTTATATATATGCACGTGTTGACGGAGTCATATGCGCAATGCAGCGACGAGGCTCCGACGGCCCAGCCCAGTCATTCCAAACGCCAGGCACGCCGATATTAGTGTGATGTACTGGCATCATGCAACTACAAGGATGTGGTAAGCGTGTCCCGCTATCATGGAAAGGGACCACGACTGAACACAGTCCTATACTTGTGTAGCGCGAGTGGAGATGAATTTACCATTCTATGCCAGACATCTCCGCATATGAGCGTCCTAGCGCAGGAATAATGGTGCGCTAGCGACCCTCGTGCAGTACCGAGCCAGTGGGCGATTTTCATGAGCAAGGGAGCGTGCTTTATACATTTCATACGTGAGCGGTCGTGGATGCCAGCAAGGACTTGTGTTGCGCCTGGCTCGCCAAAGGAAGGTTGCAAATCACAGGACAGCAGGCCACGCGGAAACAAAGTGTGATGAACGCACATAATGCAGACGCCAAGGTTTATCATTCGTTGCCAACGCCTGTCTATGTAGTGTGGTATGTATGTGGTGACACATTGGAATACGTTTGCACAGGCATGTCTTTGGATGAAGCGCCTCATCATAGCCTGTCTGTTGCTAGTAGCTTCTTTCATCCGGCACTCGAGTACTTGTCGAGCGCCTCCCGGATCTTGGCCCCATCGGCAGCCCACGACGGCCGCGCCAACTTGAACGCGTCGCCCACACGGCCATACGAATTATCACCCAACCGAGCGACAGGCTTGAACTTGGTCACATCGATCGTCCCGCGCTCAGTGAGCACGTCCCTGCGCACGTGAATGTGCTTGACGTGTGCGAGGATGAGCGTGGTCGTGTATGTACCCGTATCGGAGGCGGGATCGACGATCGGGATGGTCTGGTAGAGCTGGCATTCCATGCTAAACGCACTCTCTTTGACGCGGGACGCCTTGACGTCAATCTACGCGCGCGGTGAGCTATGCACGAGACTCGGAACGTACGACGTACACAGGGCAGCTTGGTGAGCCCGCTCAGGGCCCACTCGTCCACGTCAGGCGGGGCGTCGATCGAGGTGGCATTAGCGAGGTGGATGAAGGGCTCACTGATGATGTTGACGACGAAGCCGGCACTGTTCTTGACGTTGGTGGTTGTGTCTTTGAGGTGGCCCTCCGGGGCGTGTAGGCAGGCGATGCCGACCACCGGTGGCCAGTTGGTGATCTTTGTAGAAACAGCATCGTCAGAGGTCGTTTAAAAGAGCTAGTAGGAGCGCCTGGGGCTCACCATTCCGAACCAGCTGTGATCAAAGGGTAGGAACAACAAGGGTCAATCCTCGACAAGTCGACGCGGAAAATGTCGCGAAACGCACCTAAACGGTGCGAGGTTCTCGACGCCGTCGTGTGAGACGGTAGACACGAGTGCGATAGGCCTAGGAACGACGCCACTGATCATGAGCGCGTACAGCTTGCTGAGTTATGCCGTGACATTAGACGCAGTACGCCAGCGACCTGGTAACCTCCTCACTTGGAGTCCTCTTGCGCGGTGGTAATTGTCTTCCAGCCCTGTTTCTCCCCTTCCATCCATTCTCGACCTTGAGGCGTGCTGTCGATCTTCTGACCCCACCTCCAGCTCGGGTTTGGTCCATGCGTGTATTTGCTAGCAAAGTCACTATCAAAGGAAGGTAGAATCACCTTGTTCTTGTCCTGGGATGTTGCTGAGATTTTATAAGTTAAAACGAGGCCTGGGATGGCGAGCTGGACGTTTACCGGGGACGCGCTGGTCAGATAATGATCGAATAGCGAGTCGAACGGCACTCAGTCTATGGCTTGGTCGATAGATGCGCATGGCAACCTGCATGGACATCTGCGGTACAACAAGTGAAACTCTATCCTCTTCTGGTATGTATAATAGCAGTGTCTAAAGGTGCTGCGGGGCATCCTGTAGTTTATCCTTCTCCGTTTCCCAGACAGGACGGGGTATCCTGAACACATCTCCAAGTCGACCATAGGATATATCACCTAATCGCGCAACAGGTTTAAACTTGGTAATATCAACCAACCCACGTTCGTTGAGCACGTCGTTGCGAATGTGGATGTACTTGACGTGCCCCAATATGAGGGTAGTCGTGATTTCCTTGGTATCAGGGTGGACGATGTCGATCGCCTGGAAGAGTTCGCATTCCATGCTGAACGCGCTTTCCTTGACCCTCGAGGCCTTGACGTGCACCTGCGACAACGATCAGCAGCGAACTTGAATGTTCATTTAAAAATAACGATACACTGGGCGCCTTGGTTAGTCCGGTGATGGACCATTCATCAAAGCCAGGGGGCGAGTCTATCGCTGTGACATTCGCATTCTGAACAAATGGCTCGCTGATGATGTTCACTGTAAACCCGTTTCCGTTCCTGACGTTCGTTGCTGTGTCTTTGACTCGAGGAGAGTTGTTGCAGGCAATGGACACGAGGGGCGGCCAACTGGTTACCTGAATGCCATGTGTTAGTGTGGGGACCTAGGGTCATTCATTCCAGGGATATCGTACCTGGTTAAACCAACTACAAGAACGGCAGGTAGATCAGAAATCGGAATTATCCAGGCGATGACTCGCGTACCTGAAAGGCGCCAAATTCTCGACGCCATCCTCTGAGATGGAGGAGACAAACGCAATCGGTCTGGGTACGATGCCACTAATCATTAGTTTGTACAGCCCCCTATTAATTAGTGTTCAGATCGTGTCCGTCGCATAGATGAGAGTGCCTCACAGACGATCGTGTTCTGAGGTGTTGATGGTTGTCCATCCCTGGGCCTCGCCTTCTAACCATGCGCGCCCCGCGGACGTGCTGTCAATCGGCTGGCGATAAGACCATGTAGGGTGGGGCGGCTTGGTGAACTCGGTCTGGCTGTCGTGGTCAAACGGTGGCAGAGACATCATTGATGGAAGTCAGCAAAACCCGTTGTGCCCGTTTTATGGCTAAGCCTAGAATTTGCTGAGTGATCGTACTCGGATAGCAGCCGAACGCTGTGTCTGGCTATGCAGGCTCTCAGTAATCATCCACTTACTCCAACTGAATGTTGCTGGTTTGCTTGAAATGCTCTAGCATCTCGACAATAGGCCGTCCCCATGTGTTTCTCAAGTCAATGTCTCGACCTTTACCAGGACCCTTGGGATGGCCAATTAAATTAGTGGCTGTGGTGCCACATCTCCTACTCTATGTCAGACTTGCGGTACATGAGAATATCTGGTCCACCGAGACGTGATACGACAAATCGTTAGGTGAGTCGCCTAGGTTGAGAAGGATCGTAACATCCTTGTACTGGTATCGCTTAAATCTAGCTGTGCCTCTACTAATGCATTTCTCGAGATACAGTTGGTTGAGGCAATGCGATTTCGTTTTTACCCTCCTTATTCTCTGTGCTTGTGTAAAAATGAGTGATGTCGTCGTGGATAACTCATCCATTTGGTTTCCTGTCCTGAAGGCCATTCAACTTGCCAACTGGTGTGATGGTACGTGCTCTCCATGATCCGCTGCGTATATGCCATTCTTCTTCTATCCCCCTTAGTGGCCGCTGTTGCATTGGTTTGCTACGACTCCAGTATGTCTGTTTCTGAACGTGGTCATGTTTACTGATCGTTTGTGTCCCTCAAATAGTTCTTATGTTTCCAAGAGAGGTGAGCATTCCATGCATAAGATTGGAAGGAAATACTGAGATTACTGCAGGCGGAATACATTTGGGTATGCTTTGAGCAATATGACCCTGTGTTGTAATTTTGTATCAACATTTTTGTTCGATAGCGAAAGCGATGGTCTTTCACGTCAGCTTTTTACGTGATCGTAAGCCTTTCGCTGGTGATTTTCATCCATGTAAAATGCTATGAGCATAGGTTCGCTACCTGGGGATAGCCCTCTCATTGTACGTGGAGCTCTGTGCTTCGGTCATGCGATCATCTAATTGGGATATCAGGAGCTTTTGGGCATGTGGGTGTACTAGTCTTAGAGGGTATGTCTGTCTGATTGTTGTCACACAGTCAATGCAAACGTCCCAATGTCTCCATCAGTGAGTCCCGGTAGCTGTTCCATTGGTCGTATGATTCATCGCTGGTTGTAGCGGTGCGTTTTCACCTGACGACACGCGATCACAGCTCAAGAAAAATACGTTTCCATATCCCAGATGTGAGGCGTTTTTTCCCTGACGCTACTTGTGCTGACGGACTTATATAGGCGTTGGGTTAGACAGGTTTGTCAACTTCGGGGCTCTCGTGGACACAATAGTAGGGCAAGGTTAGTTACTGCGACTAGAACATGCCGCACCCTAATCCATCGTATCCAGTCCTCATGTTCTTGCGCATATATGCCATGTACCTGGGCTCAAAGATCGTTTTCGCCATCTTGATCGCCATGTTACTCGCGAGGATCGCCCTCGGCCTCGCAGTCTCCATCATCATCTTTGGACCCCACAGCGGGATCTCTGGTGCGTGCCGGTTCAATCGGTCCGCTGTTCCCTAACGCTCGCGAAAAGCAACCGAGTTTAGCTTGTCTGGAATCTACGTCTGTGGCCCGAGCGTCAACACAGATAGTTCACTTCCACTTGGATGGGACATCCTTGCCATCATCGTAAATGCGCTCTTGTTCCTGCTCGCTGTAGGACGGTTCTTCAGACACACCCTGGACATGCGACAGATGGGGCATGCGTGGACGTTTACCGATCTGATGGGCGTCCTCGTGAGAGACAGCATCGTCTATTTCCTTCTGTACGTGTTTTGCTTCATGTGTGCGTATGACGGTCAAGCATATGACTCTAGGAACTTGCTCTCGACTATCTTTTTGATGATCGCTGCCTGGGGCGTCCCAAACAACGTATGTCGTTCACCGTATTATCCATTTCACCTATCAGACACTTTCATAGCAGACATTTTTTGGCATCGTTTCCGCATACACGCAAAACGAATCGTCTGTGCTCATTCCACGCCTGGTGATCACATTTCGGGAAAATTACGAACTGGAAGGACAGCATGATGGGGATGCTGGCCAAAAGTCTGCCAAGAGTGAAGGGATGGTGTTCGAGAGACGCAGTACGGTGACAGATGACTTCGAACTGGATCGGGTACAGTCAACTTCGGTACAACCCCCGCGTGTGGAGGAGTCTGCTTAAAGGGGACAAGGCATCATGTTGTCAACTCTTGAGTAAGATGTAAGCTATTTATGTATCTCGTGGCGCCCTAGTAGTAAGACACTCCGTGCATTTAGCACCCCGGCGCAATGAACATGGGGAGCTGGTGTGCACCTCCTTGCCCTTTCACTAGCATCCGTTCCTTTGCCCGCTTGTCCAGAATGTCGCCCATGCGTTGGACGCACCAAATCAGACGACCTGTTTTCACAATTGCGCATCACCGGTGTTCCACCACGCCCTCTTCGTGGTCTGTTGGCGTCCATACCCGACTACGCCATCATGTCCAAGCCAAGCCACTCATGCGAAAAAGCTGTCGAGGCAGGCTCCATTGCGATTTGCCCTGTATTCCGCATACCATCCCTTATTTCCACAAGAGTTTCTGATAAGCTCAGTTCATACTAAGAATAGTTATTCAACTAGAACTCGTAAAAATTACAGCACTCGGCAGGATCATGAACATGAACACGGAAATCATTTCCAACAAGAAACCCAGGACTCTCCAACCAAAGATGCATCAGACTGAACTTGGTAATGTTTGTCAGAAGCCATAACTGCAGATATAGTAGGGAAGTAAAAGTCTCCCCTGTTCCAGGGGGCTATCCAACCAAACAATGTATCTTGAGAAAATTGGATCCAGCCATCATTGACATGCATGGTTTGAAAAGGAAAAAGATCCTCAACCTTCCATACTTTTATGGAACAATCAGAAGAGCCAGACACAATGTGCCTTCCATTAGGAGAATAGGCAACAGACCTGACAGAATTTGTATGACCCTGAAATGGTCCTGCTACAGTTTGGCCACTAGTTGTATCCCAAATCCTAATGGTATCATCCAGTGAGCCAGAAACAATGTACTTGCCATTAGGAGAATAGGTAAAAAAGCAGACATTAGCTGTGTGCCCTTGCAATGGATCCAGAACAGGTTAGCCAGTGGATATATCCCAAATCCTGATGGTCTTGTCCACAGAGCCAGACACAATATGCTTTCCATCAGGAGAATAGGCAACAGACCTAATAGAGTTTGTGTGTCCCTGCAATGGATCTGCCATAGGCTGGCCAGTAGTTGCATCCCAAATCCTAATGGTCTTGTCTGAAGAGCCAGATACAATATACCTTCCATCAGGAGAGTAGGCAACAGATAGGACATCAGATGTGTGCCTTTGGAATGGACCTGCTATAGTTTGGCCAGTAGTTGCATCCCAAACCCTAATGGTCTTGTCTGAAGAGCCAGACACAATATGCCTTCCATCAGGAGAATAAGCAATGGACCAGGCAGATCTTGTGTGTCCTCCTAGAGTATGAACTTCTACTAGCCAAGTATGGGAATGCCCAGATGTGACTGAAATATGGCCTTGCAGATGATCAACCCACAATGCATGCAATGGTGAATTTGAAGGAGTCTGGGCCATGGCTGATACATAAAGATGGGGAGTAGACACTCTGAGAACTGGCACAATTGTTTGGATAAACTTGAATGCTTCTAATGACAAGATGGCAATCTCATGATCCTTAAAAGTCCTTTATCAGCAGTGCTAACTTTACCAGTTATGCTTGATCTCACCCTGGCCCAGGTCTGTAGAATGGTACAGGCTTCCAGAGCAGATAAGATTGGTGACAATGGGAAGGAGAAGGAGAGTAGACTAATGGCTTCAAGCCAGTATGGGAAGAACTTCTTGAAGAAATGAGTAACTTCATCCAACAATTCTGGAGTACCTTTGACATGGTGTAGGTGGCTCATCCAGTACTGACAAGAGTA
>JBBPMS010000216.1:0-20437 GCA_038090435.1 Phylloporus scabripes | reverse complement strand
AAAATATACTTCCATGAATCTACCCTAACGCCACAAAAGAGAAAAGGGGGCAACTAATCCGCTGCGAGCTCAAGCTTGATCTTGGCGATCGCTGCGGCAGGATTCAAGCCCTTGGGACAGGTACGGGAGCCTGCGAAATATCAGCAAGAGTGGATGACAACCAAATGCCGGAAGTACGGACAGTTGAAGATGGTGTGACACCTATAGAGACTCATCTCGTTCTGCAACTGTTCCTTTCTCTGAGTACCATATGCATCCTAGGCAACCCAAGACGTGAGCCGCAAGAGATCATCAGGACAGAGTAGCACAAACCCGAGAGTCTGCAATCCATCGGTAGGCCTGCATCAGTGTCGCGGGACCGAGGTATTCGTCCTGGTTCCACCAATAGGATGGGCAACTGGTCGAACAGCACGCGCAGAGAATGCACTCGTAGAGACCATCGAGCTTCTTGCGGTCTTCTGGCGACTGCAAGAATTCACCCTTTTCAGGGGGAGTGTCGTTTTGGAGATAGGGCTTGATAGACTTGTATTGTTTGTAAAAGAGCGTAAGGTCGGGGACGAGATCCTTGACGACGTACACTATGGACAGAATGCATTAGCACGCGTCAACGCACGGGTAAGGGACGGACTATGGGGGAGAGGATAAACCTTGGTGTCGCTGGCTGCATTCCTGTCGATGCGGCAGAGACAAGCGAGGGTGTTTTGCCCGTCAATGTTCATCGCGCATGAGCCACAAATGCCTTCACGGCAAGAGCGGCGAAACGTCAATGTAGGGTCGACCTCGTTCTTGATCTTGATGAGGGCATCAAGAACCTGAGGAGCGAAAAGGTTAGAGATGAATAAACGGCCGCTTGCGAATACATGCCATGGGACCGGTTTGGTTGAGGTCAATAGCGTAGGTTTGAAGGTGTGGTTGCTTTTCTGGCTCATCCGGATTCTGGTGGGAGGGTGAGGGGGTGTGTAAAGGAGACGAGTAGTACTGACCCAGCGGTAGATCTTGAACTCTTTGATCAGCGCGGGTCTCTCTGTTGGGACTGCCTGTGACTTGGCTGCAGTCGAGACGAATGTGCGGCACGAGGCGCGTAGTGCGCCATTGCGGGCAGAAGAAAGGGCGAGCATAAGTACTTGAGTAAAGAGCGAAGAGTGTCGCATGAATAGCCGATACTGCCCCGGTATTTACCGAGCCAATCAGAATCAAGCTAATAACGGTATTACATTGGACTCCGGAATGAAAGTCTACGCTGCTACGGGCCTGTGTCCCCCAGGGCGGTCGCAATGACAACCTCGAGCGCATCGATGAGAGGCACCCCCAAATAGTCATTGATGCTACACGTGAGTCTCTTTGGACGGGTCCGCGGCAAGCACAGTTATTTTTACAATGTCTGGGGCAGTCAATAGGAGGTGCGAAAACGACCAGGGAATGCTTTGCTAGACGGGTCGTGAGAAGGCATCTACGGCATCCAAAGGTGGCGTTCTTCTTTGAGGGTGGTGGTAGTCAAAGACTCTGTGTAAGGCTGACGCGAACGGACTCGAGGAGAGCGGCCAGGATGTGGAATGGGAGATCGAGCAAGGATAGGATCTGACCGGGAACCACGTCTAGCGACCGAGTAGATCGGGCGCGATGACGAGATAACCTGTGTGATGGTGAGCTCGCAGCCACCTTTTTGATGGCAAACTTGCCTCGAGACGCAACGTCTAGTGCGATTCGATGGTAAAACATGGCTGAACTTGTGAAGCTATGGCGAGCAAAAGGACACGGATGGACACGGTTTGGTTGCTCCACGTTGAGGGAGAGGTTTCTTACGGGAAAAGTCGTAGGGAGTGGCGTTGCGAGTTCACAGCCTCGATTCGGACGTCGAGTACGGAGTGCCCAGCCTCGCCGCAAGTAAAAAGCTAGTGTTTGATCACCTCCTCCTTGTCTCTTTCCGCCTCTTTTTTGTGTCTGTTTTGCACTGGACTCGAATGGAATCTGCAGTCGAGTCTCCGCCAGCGTTGCGTTCAACCATTTTGGGTTCCTTTCTTCGTGCTCGGCCGCGCGGTGTCTCCACTTCCCATCCACCACCAGGTCGAGACTCGTCCCCTTCTCCTCCCGCAACCCCTCCCCTCACCACATCCCGCGCAAATCGTCGCAGGTCTCTCGCTCCATCCGCCCTCATCATCCCAAACACAAACTCCCAGTTATCAAACATCCTCAGGCGCAGACGCTCAACCGGACAGCCCACCGCAATCTCTCCAAACTCTTCCCCGCCCACTCACGAACCCATCACCGCCCCTTCTTCTCCCCCACAGATGCCCCTCACAGTCCCAACCCAGCTCCATCGTGGTCCCTCATCCACCTCCACATCCCCAAACCACACCCACCGCATCCGCCTCGTCCCACACCTCGACTCCCGCCGCACTCTCCGCTTCGAGCCCATCACCCGCGATCTCAAGGACGACGACCCTCCCCTCCGCATTGGCAGATTCACTGACAGATCTGGCATCGGCTTCAATGCAGCCAATCTCCTCTCCTCCAACAAGCTCGCATTCAAGTCAAAGGTCGTCTCTCGCTCTCATGCTGAAATCTGGTTCGAGTCCGGCAAATTCTACATCAGAGATACCAAATCATCCTCCGGGACTTTCCTCAACCACCTCCGTCTTTCCCCTGCCGGTCACGAGTCCAGACCATTTCCCCTCAGAGACGGCGATATCCTCCAGCTTGGCGTAGATTATCAGGGCGGCTCAGAGGACATCTACAAGTCAGTCAAGATCAAAATCGAAGTCGGCAGAGAGTGGCAGGCAGCTGCAAACGCATTCAAGTGTGTACCATCTTCCCTTCCTTCGTCCCCTTCATTCATCCCTTGATCAGCACACACGCCATTGGCCAGCTCAAGGCCCTCGCCGTGACATCAGACCCAACCCACCCGGGCGATCTCCAGGACCTATGCAAAGGCAAGCGACGCCTCCCAAAAACAAACATTCCCGACTGTTGCATTTGTCCGTTTTTCATTCATCACTTGTCTCCTCTTTCTCATTCTCGTTCTAGGTCTCTTTTCTGTCACCATTCGTCAAGCCCTCTTTATCGCACCTTGCTCACACGCCTTCCACTACAAGTGCATCCGTCCACTCCTCGAGAAGCACGATTCTGCCTTTTCCTGCCCCCTCTGCCGCAGTTTCGCAGACCTCGAGGAGGACGTCGAGGTTGAACACGAACCTGAGCCCCAAGATGAAGAAATTGAATGGGAGGACGTCGCCGCTGCCCCACCTGTCCCAGACATCGTCCCCACCATTTCCGCTCGCCAGCTTGCCACTCCGCCCCCGCTCGCCCGCGATGGCGCAGAAACGGAGGTGGAGACAGACATGCATGGCAGGGACCGCCGCCCACGACGCTCACGTCCAACTGTCCGCACAGACGGCCATGTCCAGGTGCCACAGCCGGACACTGCCCATGACGTCGATGCGGAGATGCTCGACGGCGACCTAGACGAGGCCGAGGGCGAGGATGACAGCCAGGACCACGATCGACATGTACCTGGCTTTGTCGCTCGCTCTGGGTTTGCCCTCGCCATGGCTGGCAACTCGTCCGGCGCACGGGATGATGCATCCGAAGGCGACGGCAGCCGAAGCGCGAGTGCAGAGGGTGTCGTGATGGGACACGAGCTCAGCCTGGATACGGAACCGGTCATCAGCGGCAAGCGAAAACGGTGACTCCCTTTTCTCCCATTAGCATCCTTTCTATTTATTCTTTTCCCCTAGTTCTTTTTTGCCTAAAATCCGTTCGTCCTTCATGTTGTTCTTCACTTTTCCCGTGCCACAGGGTATGTAACAGGTGGATACGTCAATTCTTTTCTCTTTTACCATTCCTTTCTTTCTACGGTATCTATCGATCAGTCCGATCACTCCATGTTAACATACACATTCCCTCGCTCCTCCGTAATCAACTCCTCCTATCCCACCATCATACGTGTATTGCACGATAAGCTTCAGTGTTTCATTTCCCTCTCCTGCTTTTGTTTTGTTTGTGCTGCATCAGGTAAAGAGCCAGTTGATGTTTCAAAAATTTCACAGGGACGTCCTTATTTTTTTTCACGATCGAGACACATGACAATGACACGACATTTTACAACGCCATGTGGCGCAATGGAGACCAAGCTCCGTACTAGATACTCGCTACAAAAATGACTTTACCTATACTCGTACACCTCTCGCCACCCAGGGCTCGAGACAAGGATCAGAAGAACACAATTAGGGAAAGAAACGAAGAGGACCCGATTATAGCAACAGGAGAACGAAATTATACACACAGTGCGCCTGCGCTTCCATTCCCGGACGGCTCCAGCCCGTCCATTCATGGGTTGGTTTGTACGTCGAGTGTCCGGCACTCGGCGGTTCGAATTCGGCGTGTGGTGGTCTAGCATGATCCGACCAGCTTCCAGCCATCATAGGGCGCTAAGCACAGCATGAGATACGGGTAACCGAGAATACGGAGCTGGCGTACCTCCAGGGGTTGCTTGTTGCGTCCACCACTCTGCCTTCCACAACTGGCCACTGTAAAGGCGTGAGCGACTTGGTGCGGTCTGTGCAACGGGTACGTACTTGTATGTAGCCTCGTCTCCTTCAAGGTACTAGACGAAATACACATGAGCGAGATAGTTTGGACGCGAGACAAGACGTACGATGATGTTGGATGACCATGCAGCAACGCCAGCGCAAGTCCCGCCGCTCGGCGTACCCGAGGGACTCGCTGCCGACACAGTTGCGGTAATACCAGCGCCAGCGCTGGTGGTCTTGGGCGCATTCTTGGCAGTGCTCGTCGGTTTGACAGACGACGGGGCTGAGCCCGAGGCAGAGGACGGTGGGACCAAGCCTGACCCGCCTGACCCACTGGTCGTGGATGTACTCCTGGCAGTACTCGTCGGTTGGCCAGGCGACGGGGCTGGAGTCGAAGCGGAGGACGGTGGGGCCGAGCTTGACCCGCCTGACCCACCGATTGTGGATGCACTCGTGGCAGTGTTCGTCGGTTGGACAGACGACGGGGCTGGACCCGAAGCGGAGGAGGACGGAGGAGCCGAGCCTGACCCGCCTGACCCACCCAACGCCGCCTTGGCAGCCTTGTCATACCCGTTGGCTGCACGCCTCTCCATCAGCTATACCCGAAATCAAGACAAACGAGCACGCACCGTTTGCCTGAGACGCGTCCCAGAGCATCACACCTCCAAACGAGTTGTACTTGCTCTGGGTCTGCGACACGATCGTTGCCAGCGTCGAGGAGCTCACGAAGCCGCTCCCAGCAGCCGAGGATGAACCGGGCGCACCAATGTACACCTTGACGTCCTTGTTCGGCGATTGCGTCTTGGCCCAATTGTCCCTTTTTTCCCCAATCGTTTGTTCACCGAGATAGGGGAGATCGGTTTCAATGACAACTCACCACGTGCCAAAGTTAAAAGCCTAGGTACAAGTGTCAATCTTTCGGACGAATGCAAACAAAAGACGACGCACGTCGCCGTTTGCAAAGTTGCTCACTTCGCAAAAGTTGTTGTCTACCGCACCGAGTCAAGCACCGATCACACGCGTAAAGAGATGAAGCACACGCACAGAACTGGACAAAGACGGCGTCAAAGCCGAACCCGTTCAATGTATTTCCGATATTGGCGTCTGGGAAAGGGCATTGTGGAGCTACACAACCGATCGAGCATGTCAGCAGGTCATCACGGAAACGGTCTCTGGACCCTATCACAGACCTGCGGTAATGTAATACCTATGAAACAAGGGCCGCATTCATTCATGAATCCTGTCAGTCAGGCGATCGCACGCACTTTTTGTTTCCGCCGTTCATCAAAGTCCGGAGGGCGTTCAGGAAAGCCACAAAGCCCGTTTGCGACCCTCCTTCGATGTCCATATCGATCCTGCGAACGGAAAGAAAATCACGTGGCATTAGCGAGAGAACAAGACATGTCGCCCGGACGACCGAGGCACTCACCCGTCCAGCACCGCTGAACCAAACGGTCGTGTCATACTACTGCCCCCCAAAAACAAGTCCCAAATCACCTGGGCATACGCCTCCCCCTCGGAATCACTCGAGAATCCGACGCTGCCCGACGCACCGCCCATCGAGAGAGTGACAGCCTTGCCCGCCTTTTGGCATGTCTCGATACCGGATGCGAGGAAGGAACAGTTGGGTAAGTTCGTGCCTGGAAAGACAGGATTGCCAACCGTGCTGCAGGTCTAGGTGGCATGTTGTCGTTATGTGTAGTGCATTGCAGGGTTGCGTATTATGTGTGCGTGGGCATGGAAACGAGCACCACAGAGAATGAAATGAAAAAAAAAGACAAGAACAAGATCGCGGACGGAGGCGCGGATCAGGGCATGCATTAGGCGTTGCTAACGAACCATACTAATCCATAACACTTACATTGGCAAGATTGATGGTGGGCAAATTACCGGTCGAGAAAAACTCGTTCAAGAATGCGACGGGGAACATGTCGACGGTGTCGTCCTGCGGCGTTGCAAATTATGAATATCAATGAAACGGGTATCACCATCTCTACATACACCACAATAAAATTCAATGGATTGTTGCCCATTAGCCGCGTCGCCTGGGTTTGCCGCGCCGAACGAGTTTTGTCCCCAATACCTGATCATTGCGATTCAGATTACCGTGTCCCCAAAGGTCCGAGAAATACCTACACAGCCAGCTAGAGAAAGAAACGCATGGTCATCACAAATGAGGATCGGAGAGGTAAACAGGACATACGTTTGTATTGGAGGACATGTCAAACGCCATCGCCGAAGCTGCAAAGTACAGCCCGAGACCAAAACGGATCACGGTGGAGGCACCAATGTTAATCCGAGGTACCATCTTGGGCAAGAGTGAACTGATATGCGACAGCGGACTCGCAGATATTAAAGGAAAAAGGACAGAAAAAAACGAAAGAGGGAAAGGGAAGGTGAGGGAAGGAGGGGGAGGGAAGGAAGGTGAGGCCCAAGTCGTCGAGGATGGGCCCAAGGGGAGGGAAGGAGGGGATGGAGATGGGGCTGCGATCTACAGCGACGATGAATGGCCCGTCTTTATCCATGACCGAGCAAGCACGTGGCGCAACGTAGCTATACCCTTTCCTTGATCGCGGAGAAGAAAAAAAAAAGACGCAAGAATAGCGTTTGCTCCCTAGGAGACGGTTACCTATTCCGATTCGCCGAGCTAGAAAATATGAATAGGGATTTCGAATGGCGATCGTATTATTGGGGCTGCGTGTGGGTTCGGTGTGCTGACGCATCATGACCGAGATTTGAAGCAGGACAATGTGGATTTGTGCAGGGACTGAATGACCAGAAAACCGATGAGACCCGCTGGCATACGTGCCGAATTCATTCATACGGTGAGTTAAGGTAACGGCAGGTTAGATATATGGAGGAGCTCGCCGCAATGACACCGCGTAGAACCTCCGACACAAACGATCTCGTGAGGTTACTCGGGTGGAGGTGAAGTGTGCGGCCTCTACGGGGTCACTGTGACCACGAGGTCAGGAAAGCCCCCAAAGAAAGGCAATTAGACGCACCCTCCGAGCCCACACCTTGACCGAATAACTCGCTGACCACGGGTATGGGGGTTTGGCAGCCTAATCTTTGAGACTGAAGCTATGAATCTACACGGTCGGCTCTGAACCGGATTGCTACACATGCAAGTGACAGGACAGCGCCAACGATATCATCGTATCGATAAGCGAAAAATGCATGGAAAATTGCTGACGGTGCTTGAACGGATTAATGCATCCGATCGAGCGCCATTGAATGAAACCTACCATTCTCATCAATGCATGCGCTAGGCCAGGGCTATGACATGACACTGCATCACGATGGTCCGTGGCGACGAGTCCGGTTGGCAAGACAGGCAAGCTGAACGCCGTCCACGTCCGCTGTGGGTAAATGCAAGTCCGCCAAAGGCATCGGCGGGACTCATTGGAGGGGTGGGACAAGTTTCGTGCCTGTTTTACCCTGAGAGAAACTGTTGCGTATCAGCACGAGGCCAGGCGAGTCGATGGCGGCTGCTTGTAGACTTTCAATTCAAGTTGCGACTCATTCGGAAGGATGATTTCGACAAAGGGCCATAAATCGCATAAACAACACGTATACGATAAAGATCAAGTGTCCCACCAAAACACTTATGTACCTGCATGAAGACGACCTATAAGAACATGCCGTCAAACATCCAACATGGGCATAACGGCTCAATGTGAGATGAGAACAAGAAATAACAAAGAAAAAAAAAGGGAACAAGGTGGTTTGCATAGGTAAGTAATTAATACAACAGTGTAAGATAGAATACCATCTGATGCAAATTATCTGATTTCGGCAGTATGATTGGGCGCATATTACTTTGGGGTCCAAAGCTTCGCAGCGATGGCCAAAAGAGAGCCGGCATATCTTCTTGGGTTCCATCCGAGGCGACGACTTGGGCGCCGGTGAGTTCCTCAGGCCTTTCCAGGAACGATCATCAGGGCTTCGAGCCTTTCTTCAAGGCCCTTGCCTAACCCTTCACGCTCCCATTCACCACCAATATCATCCAACAATGCGATGCTGTCCCTGTCCCGGCCATGTATTGACCCGGAACTCGAAAAGCCGGATAGACGGGGGAGGTGGGGAGGCGGCTGGGACGAAGCACAGGACGTAAAGGACGACAGTGGGACCATCGACACCGGAGTAGATGCGAGCAGGTCCGAGTAGGACATGAACGAAAGCCGTTTCGAAGCGGCATGTGTCGGGGATGGGGGATGAGAGAGATTTAATGGATGGCTGAAAGGCGAACCCGTATACGTCGAAGAAGGCGATACAGGCAGTGGAGCGTTCGGCGGTGGCTGCGTTTGAAGCGGGGGTGCGGACTGAAGATATGTGACAGGCTGTGCAGGGGAGGCGGTGATCGGGGGAAGTTGCTCGACAGTTGTCGAAGGCGAAGACTCGGCGGACGAGAGGGTAGAGTAGTATACTGACGTGGGGGTATTTATCGAAGAAGCCGATTTCCCAACTTTCTTTGTCGTGGCTACTGTGGGAAGCGATGGGATGATGGGAGAGGTTTGGATGGTCAGATGGCCCTGAAGCTCCTTGGTAGGGCTGGATGACAACAATGGCAGGGCAACAGGGGCGGAAGGAGAGGAGGAGCCAGGCACGCTCAATAGCAAGCTAGAACGGTGTCTAGCCGGAGATCTTCCGCTGGTCGGACTGGGACTCCTGCTCCTGAGGCTCCCGATCGGGCTGACGAAGCCGCTTGTGAGTTCCCTGCCCCTGCCCCGGGCGGGGGTGACGACGGCAATGTGGTCCTCCTCCATAGGAGAAGAAGAAGTGAGGATGGAGGCAGCAGAGTCGAGGACAGAGGGGACGCTTTGTTCGAGCTGCTCTGTCCCTTTTGATCTGGGGATACGGTGCGGGTTGAGAGTCTGGGAAGAGGGGGGGGACGGAGGGCCAATGGGTTCAATGTCTCGCTCAAAAATCGCCGACGAGGAAGAGTGACTAGAAAAAAAGTGGCCGTCAATATACGGGGAGAAAAAAAGGGGTGGCATAGTCGTACGCTGATGTGGGCGATGATGGTATGGAAGAGGGCGAGCGAGAGCCAAGTCTCGCGTTTGCAGTATGCAGAAGTTGTGATGGGTGCGACGAGAGCCTGTGTTCTCTGTGAGGTGGTGTGAGGAGGGTCGAGTTGGAGGTCATTCTGCGAAGATCAACAGGGGGCGAGTGTTGAGGTGGTGACACCGTGTTGGCTGCACAAATGGCTGGTAAGTACGCAGCGATAGAAAAGTGTAGGGAATACTTGCATTGCAGGGAGTCTTGGGCTGGGGAGGACATCGTGGACGTTGCAGAGGAGGTCGAGTTTGGCTTAATAGCAAATGAACGTAGTGGCGTTTTGTGCAACGGATAAGGCACATCCTAAATGAGGTGATGTAACCCCGCTTTAGGGGGTTATTAAGTCTGACTCTGCATTCCTGTGCTTTATTGTCCGGTGCTCAGCTGGCATCGGATCTCCTGCTCATCATGCGCTGTGCTTGCTGATAGTGTACTTGCCCTACCACAGCGTTCGACCTAGTACACACTGGTATTTGTAACAATACTTTTATTTCCCATTTTTTTTGGCATTCCCAGACCTGGACAATATTTCCTAGTTCTCTTGTGTGCCGCATGCGTTTCAGGATCTTCCTTGAGCCTGATCAATCACTCCGCGTCGCACGAGAGTCTCGCTATGGGCAGCGAAGCTAACCAGTGCAGCGTGAATCCTTAGACAGGGAAAACACCGTATGTATCGCCAGGCCCACTGAAAACTGTGCTCAGTTTCGGTTACGCAGCAAGGTTCAGATAAATCAAGGGTACCACGAAAAAATACACCCCAGTATGAATCCTTACGATATCTCTCATCAACGCCTTGGATACGCAGTGGGGCACGTGTAGCTACTAGCGCTCATTTCTGTGCAGCATACCCGCGGCGGTGCCCAAATAGCTCGCACGTTCGAACAAGTTATCATATCATATATCATAGATGGAGTCAACCGAATTGATATCGAGCCCTTCGTACTTGGCAACAAATCCTGATTGATCGAATGATTTTACGCCCAAGCGTCTCCTCTGTGCGCTGTCAATGGGAACACGTACGCACAACGTCAGCGATCAACTGATCGCATCCCGTGCAAAGAACCAGACTAGGCAAGTATATATGTGGAGACACCACGAAGCCACGAGAACGACAACAAGTCCAAGTCCCCATCAACATCGTACGTAACGTCGTCCTTCCTTGAAGTCCATAATCATCCAAAAAAAGGTTCCTACAGTCCAACTAACACCCGGTACATTGGCTTTTCAGTCTTCGATGATATAGAACGAGCCGGCTTCTGTGAGACATTTCAGCGTCATCAGCTCAGACGTCTCCTAAAGATGCCGCAGATCATCACTGAAGTACTGACCACCGCTTGGCATCTTGACCTAATTCTTCAACCCGCATGCCGACCCAGCGACCTCTACGAACGACACGCTGATCCTACCATAATCCACTGCATTACCCTCCGTCAGGGTGTTCATCGCCTCCTCAGAGATCGTGAACCCGGTCTTGGAGACATCCACACCCAAAATATTGACTGTGACACCGCCGTACGTGACGGCGTAGCACGTGCCACACGAAGGTGAGTTCCAGCCCTCGATCAGGTAGACCCCGCCGACATTGGGGAATGTAGGGAGCGAGCCCAACGTGGTGTAGTTTTTGGTCATGAGACCGTTGGGCCCATCAGAGCACGCGACTCTGCTCAGAGAGAGGGCCCCGTTATCATAGGTCGTGTCGTAGGAGAGCGTCGTCGACTGCGCAAATACACCAAGACGCGCGACGAAGGCAAAGAACATGGTGAAGAGGATGGCAAGACGATACATTGTCGACGGAAGGGGAGAACGTGCTGTGGTCGAGGATCCATGGGCCATTTTATACATTCGCTGGATTCTCTAACCGTGACCGCGTACTCGTCGGAGTGAGGGCGACCATGCGGCGTTTGTCGAAGGGTTGCTCAAATCAGGCAACGCGCGGGAGTTACAGGAAGCTTGGCCAAGGAAGAAAGTCGCACCTGATGCGGGTTGGATAGGACAATACTGGCTATCAATTTCCAGTCATGCAACGCAGGTACCCCCGCTTGTATACATCACATCATATTTTTTAACCTTCTACGCGAACACGAGATAGCGCACAACAGAGCTTCTGATGTTAGATGGCCCATGTCCGTCTCGCTTGACGCTGCTCGTGGCCGCACAAGTGCCAGCGAGCACACACACGGCAAGAAATATCCGCCCAGGGAGGCCAATGGGACCGTCATCTCCGTTTGTTACTTACCGCTATTCGAACGAAGGATGTCTTTGAGCTTCTGTCGGAGCGACGCGGTATAATACCAAAAAGGCCGCAATCCAGTGCAAAGAGTGTATGCGCATGTGGATCACGGATCAAACGGCCGGATCACCGTGCCAGGGCGTAACCAGGGACCTAAGAAAGGATGTCGTGGCTGAGACCCTGTGATCACGAGTTGCGTCTCTGTCATAATAATCAAGTCTTGGCTGGGCTTCAGAAGATAAAACCGGACTTCTGCCGAATGCCATTGACATTGCAGAGTCTGCATACAAAGAATCAAGTTACAGAGACTAGGTTTTGAAACTCGTGTCATACTTGAGCGTTTGCAAAGGAAAGATGCACGCCTTATTTGAAGGGCAAACTTTGCATGAGGCTCCATCATGACAATGGCTGGGATTTACGATGGCCACGAATCACGAGCTGAGCTGTCAATTGGCACCCATAAGTTCTAATTGATTCAACGACGACCTCACTACCATCGATCTTGTTTTTCCGTGCTCTTGCAAGGATAGTTATGGAGAGCCGAGAAGCCGGTAACAAAGTGAGCACGTCGGAGTTTGTATTATTACGTAAGCAACTGCTCCGTCTTGATTGTGGTAACTCTTGAGGTGACGTTCAGCACCTTCTCTAATGCTGCATAATTGACTGACGATCTCTCCTTGAAGCGATCCATATTCCGCCGCGTCAGGGTTGGGGGACGGTTACAGATGCGAGACAGGTGGGTCACAAGGGTATGTGGCTCGTTTTCTCTGGATTGGAGATGTGCGGAAGTTTTCGCCATTTCCTTGAACTCATCAGTGCTGTGCTGTCCGATCAACCGATTTACTCGAGAGACTTGTACCTTATCCTTGCCAGATACAGCCCCCTTTTGGCTGTCTGACAGGTATTGGCTCCTTTTGCGATTTCTCCATGTTGACTTTTCGCAAGAGCAATTACAATACCATCGCGTACTTATGCCCCGTCGCGGCCCAACTATTCGCAGGTGCTGTACAATTTTATATTTGACATTCATGAACGCTCACCCGGCGCTAAGCCCGAAGAAGCTGTTGGATCTTGGTCGTGGAACAGGCAGGATAATGCCACAGGCAAAGTGGCTGAACATCGAATCTTTGTGGATGTGTAGGTCAATCTACTTCAACCATGTGACTGGCCCGTCCATCGACTTCGCGATCAGTCTCGCTGAGAATCTGGGTTTCTTGACTTAAAACACTACAGATGTAGTCATCGCTGCTTTGCTTTGCTTTCGTTGAGACTGCAACGTTTATCGTCTCAATTATTTCTACGCTCACGCGGGCCATTGGTTCGATTGGCAGAAAACTCGCGCGCTTCATGCGAAAGGGTGCGATGGCCGCGTCTTGGGTTCGTTTCTATCAGACCGCACGCACTCACATGCTGCCGTCGCATTTTAGGTCTACTCCACATCCTGCTTTCCTCGATTTCCCACCTTGACATCCCTCATCGTTGCATCCGATCAAGGCGTAAACTTCCGAGGGAAGTTGCTGCGGCCAATAATCAATGATTCCCGAGGTTCAACGTCCATCGGTCAAGTGGTCTCACTGATGTTCTTTCATCTCCGTTCGTTGTATGTCCATCAAGCCACGTTCAATTAGCATTGAATGGAAAGCATTGTATTTGACACGTACTGCATTATCTGCTAAGGAATGATGGGTACGGGCATGACCCAAGCATTAACGGAGTATCGTCTCTCCGTCAACGACAAGGTGGTTTACCGCCAGTTATCTCGGCTTACTGTCGCGAACCTTCGGCGGCGACACCCGTAAATAATGACGAGCCTCAAGATCATTTGTTCCAGAGTCTCCCCTATTACTCTTTCCAGGCCGAACGAATCAAATAGGCGTGGTTGGAGGTGTTGCACATTGAATTGTGTCATGAACGGGTTGGTTGGACTGAAACTTACCGAAATCGGGCACACTATTCTGCAGCACACATCAGATTACCGTGTATCTCGGCTGAATGATAGGTTTCCAAAAACGTTGTATACTTCTTGAACTAGCCGGTGAGAATAGTGTGCGCCGTTCAGGAACTGCTGGACATGCAAGCATCTTCCTCCTCAATTTCCATCGAGCTATCCTTTGCTGCAACAGGTTGGGTATGTTCGTCACCTGGCACACCAGACTCCCTGGGATAGCAATGCTTCAACACCTGATGACAAAGCGAGCACGGAAGAGTGATACGCACCCAGTCTTAGAAGACAGCATGTGTCTCCGGAGTATATTCTCGTGGTTCCTGTTGTCCTGTCACGCAGCGCTACGTCCACACGCCACTCAGACACTCACCAAATCTCCGTCGTGAGCATGAAATGAAAATGCGCCCTGTGTGCTTGGAAGAGCACAATGGCTGCATGGATCTCGTCTTCATCACGTGTGGACCTCGTTGGGGTGAACGCGGACCACACCTGTACGTCCCGCTGCTCGAGACTGAGAGCTTTCTCCATCTTTTGCAGCGCATCCAAACACGTCTTTGGTTCTGGGCTTTTTAACCAGTCCACCAACCTCTCGTCGAACAAATAATGCTGGGAAACCAACGGATGATCGAGAACCTCGAGGATGGCGCGCGAGGCGTCCACGACCATCTGCAAGTCGGACTCGAGTCGGACGAGCGAGTGTTGGCGAGCTTGTCTGATGCCTCTGGTGGAATATCGGCGCTGTGCGGTCGCGTTTTGGACTTGTTGCGCGACCTGCAACATGGAACGAACGATAAGCCTTGCCGCTTCTATGGGATCTGCTCGACGGGACACGTTTCGACCGTAGTCAAGAAAGCGTCCCCGCTGTATGGGATAGTGCATTGGTTCTGCTGATACGGTCGCACAAGCGCCTCCACGACACCAATTGAAGAGGCGTGTGATTCGTTCACTTCCAAGAAGACTGAGCAAATGCACAATCTATTGTCGCACTATACTACTACAGAGAGCAATCTCGCCAGTGTCATAATCGTTGAGGGTTGTACCTATTTCCGATAACGCAAAAATGCGTACGCTATTATCTCCATTGCGCACAGGGGATCGCGAGGACTCAGCTGCTGTTGATGGAGGCAGGGGCGAGACCATCAAACGAGATTGCAACAGAAATAGACCTAGTATCCATAAAATCATTGAAAAAGCCGTCTTGCCTTGTCAAGGTTCAGCCTCTTCAGAATATTTAGTCTTTGTTCCTGCGACCTCTCGAGCACTGTGGGAAAGCAACTATTAGTTACCACATCCCAGAAGTACATCAGTCATATGGGCCTCACATCGAGCTTACTGCATCCAGTCTGATCCACACCTTCATCAATATTTTCAGGACTAGACTGGGCGCTGAGGTGTGATCCCTGTCGCTCTGCAAAAGGTAAGGCCGTGAACGATGGTCGGACGGGTCTGCTATGTGACGGGAGTAGGGGAAGGGGTATGCGCAGGCGGTGCAGATCTGGAAGTCGTTGGGTGCGCGAACTGGTGGGTGAATGGTGTTTGGTGTAGAATAGGAAATAATCAAAATTCAACAGATTGGCGGGGCGCGAATGGAGTGTCTGCGCACTATATTATGCAAGATTCAGACGGAATCATTTCCGCCAGTACTCGTCAGTAGTCGGGTGTACGGTCGAGGAACAACCATAGTCCCATCTAGGTCCGATGCGGGGAGCTATACGAAACCACTGGCTGATCTAATTCAATCAACTTTGAGATTCGAGGGATGTTAAACGTAAACACCAGAAACAAAACATAACAACTGGACGATACACAGTATGCGGGCACCATATATCTCAATCTGATACACGTTCCAGGACCCAGCGCTGATTCTGGCTGTTCTGTATTCACCGAAGCACATCGACAGTTAACAGTCAAAGACCTGGGTGATTTCCACCACGACGTACATTTCTGGGAACAACCAAGACCTGCCAAGCGTGAGCTCGGCATACTAGTGGATGTTTGGATAACTAGCTTACACATTTTCGACGACGTGCAAGATGAATGGCAGTAGTATCGACAGTATTTCCGATCCTGTCGACAAATAAGACGAAACGAATCATAAAAGCGAATATATAACAACACGTGGGCATTCCCCCTAGGTTCGAACGTCCAATGGGTATATTTGCCACAAGGAACGCAAATTAACTGGTCGGTATACCCGGCGTTCAATGTTACATTCATGTTGCCCACCCGACCTACAACAGTGTAGGCACCGTCGCCAACAGTGGAAATGGTCCACTGTCAATATCAGAATCAGTAAAGCGACATTCCATTGTCGTGTACATCGTGTTTAGAACAGACGACAAACTTTCTGGGAAGGGTTGGATGGATCCAATGCTTGCGCTAGGACTGTACGGGGCACCCCTTGTGGGCACGTGAGGTAAACATCACGAGCGTTGCTTTTGATGCGATATGTGCCGTCCGAAATCTGAAGTGGGGTTCCCTGTGCGTGCAGGCGATCGTTCAGTCGCGCTGTGGTTCTGGTCAACTCATCTGAAGCATTGAGTCACGCTCAAGTCGGACACGAGACAGTTTCGCATGTACGCACCAACACGAAACTGCAGTGCATGAACTGCGCCGCGGAGACCCTCGATTTCCTGCTCGAGAATGGATGTCTCGCTGCTGGCTTGGGGCTGCCCACCTTCACGTGCACAGACAAGATAGGACGCTGGAATGACATCGCTGAGATTGCGTACAGTAATTCTTTCGTTTTCGCCGCCGGTTGCTATGTACTTGCTATCCGATGAAAGAGATATGCACCGTAGTAGCCCACCATGATAGTTAAAGATAGGACCAAGCCGCTGAAGAGTGGCAAGATCCCAAAATGCGAGAGAACTGCCGACAAAGGCAGCAATAAACATGTTGTTGCGAGATAGGGCCACGGACCCGGTGCCACTGTGTTTGTCACCAGGAAGTGTCCATTCGGAAGTAATGGAACCGGTATTGACCTGGATTTTGCGGAGTACGTTTGCAGATAGGGAGAGAATGTGCTGGGAATCGTCCGACCATGCGATGGAATTGCGCGCGTTTGACGTGATTTGAATGTCTCTGAGCAACTCACCATTCTGTGCATTATATACTCTGAGAGATTCAACGTCCCATGTGGTGGTAGCGATGCGATCTCTGCTTGAGGAGAACCGCAGCGATATCACCCCGTCGTTGTGATACAATGGACCAACAAGTCGCCTCCCGGTCGAGATATCCCAGACATAAGCTCTGCAATCTCCTGAACCCGTGGCGAATTTGGTCGAATCTGGCGAAATATCCACAGCGTATAACGCAGATCGGTGTCCCTTCACCTTGTAGGCACTTTGACGAGTATTCGCGTTCCATAGAGTGGCCACCCCAGACTCCTCGCCGCTGACGAACCAATTGCAATCATTTGATAGAGCAATTGCCCAGATAGCACTGCTCACTTTCATCGGTTCTCCAACCTCCTTGCCGTCCTCGACGGACCATTGTCGGATCATGCCGTTCTCCCCGCCACTCAGGAGGTGAATTCCATCCTCCAAGAAAATGAGTGCGCGTACAGCAGTACGCACGTTGATCTTTGTCGCTTTTGCGATGTCTAAGTAAATTAGAACGAGTTAGCAATACGCCCCATTCTCACAATTTGCACGCACTCATTTGTCACGTCAGCAACCAGCAGCAGGTGGAAGGGACAAATGCAGCAACAATAGCTTGGCAACGAGGCAACCATGCATGTTCTTATCGACATGAATCGTTATCAGTTATCACCTGTGCAGTCGCCTCGTGTTTTCGGGCTTCGAACAACGTCAGTGAAGATTCCAGCCCAGCCCAAAGCTTGTCTATGCAATCCACATCAGTACTACGGAATTATCTTTTTCATCCGCAATTATTGTAGAATGTCAGGGGAAAAAAAATTGCACCATCATGCAAGCCAGCCTGAGAACATTGATTTGATTCTCTGAACCAAAACAAGCGAGTGATACAACTCGATCAATAAAGAAAAGACTGACTTATTAGTTAGAACGTGTTCTAGGATCTCTCTAGTCGTCTGAACGAGTCTTCATGATGTTGTCATTGATGGACACAATTTCACGCGAACCTTGTCGTGGTATTATTTTCCCACGCGAGAGGCTCAACAAAAATGACGTCATGGCTCCACCAGGGGCTCGTTGAATTCCCAAGTACTTGGGACCACACACTGTTTGCCATCAACCCAACCATGAAGTCTTCGCTTGACTACCTCAAACAGACGGGAACGATCGTCGTCTCGGACTCTGGGGATTTCGAGTGTGCGCATGAATAACCCCTATATCTTCAGCTTGGCTCATAGGCCCGGTGAACAGCCATTGACGTATATAAACCACAGGTAATGACATTTTCTGTCAATAGGTGACACTTACTCCTTGCAAGGATGCCACGACGAATCCAACTTTGCTGTTAGCTGCGGCGAACAAGCCCCAATATGCGCATTTGATAGATTCTGCCATTAAATATGCCAAGAGCAAGGGCGGAACGCTTGATGACCAGGCATGCTATGCCATGGATCGTCTTGTTTGTGTTCAAAGTTCTGCGTCCTTGATGTTCCTTTGACACCTTTCAGCTGGTCGAATTCGGGAAGGAGATTTTGCACATTATCCCTGGCAGAGTTTCCACAGAGGTGGATGCCCGTCTCTCATTCGATCCGGAGGCGACGAAGAAAAAGGTGGGTGTTCATTAGCAATGAAAATCAACGGCCTGATTCGAGTGAACTGCCGTGCGACACAAACCATATTTAAGGCAAGGGAGATTATCGCGCTCTATGAATCCGTTGGAATAAATAGAGAGCGTGTTCTCATCAAGATTGCATCTACATGGGAGGGAATCCAAGCTGCCAGAGAGCTCGAGCAATCGGATGGGATTCACTGCAACTTGACTCTTATATTTGGGTTTGCCCAGGCTGTTGCGTGCGCGGAAGCTGGTGTGACTCTCATCTCCCCGTTCGTCGGACGCGTAAGTTCAGGCTAAATTCCTTCATTGTATACCATTCACATCTGCTGATGATGCAGATTCTTGATTGGTATAAAAAGGCAGTAGGAAAGGATTACGAAGGCGATCACGATCCTGGAGTTCAAGTAGTAAAAAAGATATTCAACTATTTCAAGCAGCATGGCTACAACACCATTGTAATGGGTGCCAGTTTCCGCAATGTTCGTTGTCTGTTAATCTTTTGTGGTTTTCACCAATCACATTTCTTTGAATAGGTTGGAGAGATCAAGGCACTTGCTGGAATCGACTTCCTCACTATTTCTCCGAAATTATTAGAGGAACTTAAGGACTCTACTGAACCTGTCCAGAAGAAACTTGATATTCAGAGAGGTAAAGAAACTATCCAACGTGCAAGACTCACAAAGATTGATCGTACTCGCCACAGCTCTGCAAGCCGAGGCCATTCCCAAGGTCTCCTACATCGACAATGAACCCGAATTTCGCTGGGCCTTGTTCCAAGATTCGATGGCCTTCGAGAAGCTGCATGAAGGCATTAAAAAGTTTGCAGAGGATGGTAATACATTGAAGAACGTTTTAAAGGAAAAGTTGCAGGCAGCTTGATGGCAGTCTGTCGTCCGGGCCCATCTTCCTTTTGCATTAGCTACTGTACTACTACTCACCAACAGGATGACTTGGGGCAGTGAATGGGATAGGATCGTCTGTGCATGTTTGGAAAATGCTAGTACCATTATCTGAACTCTTACCATCATGAGAGGACATGGATTATCTGCATTGGGTGCCGTGCAACGTATCTTTCGTATGGAGGTCCGGACGTTCCCCTCAGACATCAGCGACAACGCACCTTGAAGCCCCCTACCACATCCCAAACCATCCGACGAACCCGCGCGTCGATCGAACGACCCCCAGAGTTTCAGACTTGAGGGGGGGAAAGCGGATGCCTGCGAGTGTCAAAGCCGTGGGTACCGTACTTGAAGCGGACGCGACGGCGGCGTCCAGACATCACAGGGACGCTATGGACGATCTAAACAACCTGCAGAACGCATCAGAATGCATTGGGAAAGCGGTGGAGCAAGTGCAGGAGGAAGACTCACCACTGAGGACTCCAGACGAGCCAGGGGTCCCGCGAATCAAAGCGGCCGTGCCAGATGATGTGCACCGTGCCTGGGAACGTCCACAATGCAGCAGAAACGAGCGCGTCAACGAAATGAATGTGGTATGTCGAATCAGCAGCCCAGGAGGGCATATGTGCGAAGAAGTCGAGTGGGGACGTACCACCTGAACGGAGACCTCATGTAACCATAATCGTATGACATACAGATTGCATAACTGTATCAAGTTGCGTCAGACCTGTACAACGTATGTATCCTACATCAGTATCGATAACAGTCTAGCATCCCAACCTCCCATTCAATGGTCGTCTGGCCAAGGCGGTGGTTGGGGGACTCTGTTGGTAGAAAGGCAATTCGACTGCCCGCCATCATGCTGAGCGCTCTGAGTCTGAAACCTTGTGCCAAACTGAGTACGAACCATACGTTCGACGTCGTCAAGGACCGTCAAGTTGTCTCAAGGCAGATACCTTCACCCACCTTCGTAAGCACAGTGGGTGCACAAATCAGGCGTCCGAAGCTACACGTGAATCACGCCACTGCCGTTTACAGATTTGAGTCTGACTAGTAACTG
>JBBPMS010000215.1:9419-28696 GCA_038090435.1 Phylloporus scabripes | reverse complement strand
GGGAACATCGAAATAGTACAGATGCAGCATCAATTGACCAGTGCCAGACCCTCTTCACTTCACCTTTGCCGTGTGCTTGTGCCAACCGTGGGTATTATCACTAAATTGGTTCCGAACAAAACACAAATCCCTCTCACCATCGTTGTTTCAGCATTGGACATGTTGACTTCTGCAACAGAGCGGCTTTCCCAGTAATTAATACATAGAATGGCGCTCACAACCTTGTCGAAGGGATGCTCACAGGCCCACAGATCTATAGCTGACAACGAGTCTCGAATCGACTCACCGCTTGCTCTCGCTTTGTAATATGTCACTGGAGACGGCCCGAGAGGGTTTGATGAAGCCAACAGCGGTGGATCGACACGGTCCACTCTGGACAACGCTGACTAAGCTACCTCACCGCCACTGCTGCTTGTTCCAAGTTCCTCTGCTCCATTATTCACCTCCAGGACCACATTGGTCCCATATCCCCTGGTTTACTTCTACGTGCATAGCATTGCTGCAGAGCTGATGGTTGTCTTTGTACCGCCGGATGCTCGTGGTGATGGCTCACGTTCAGTGCCAGGATACCCGGATCAATCGTTGGATGGCACGCCCAAGGTAACCCTGCTTTGGCGCCTGACATTGTGCTCGCTCCACTCATGGTCGCCCGAGCGCACACGGTGCACGGATATGCTGACGTCGTCGCATATATGCGCTTTGGTACTCGACCAGAGACTTGATCCCATTTGACAGCCACTCTCCACTCGTGCATAGCATCCCCGGCTTGACAGTGAGCCAAAGTACCTGCTGGATGATGGCCACTTTGGATGGCTCACGTTCCGTGGTGCGTGTACGACAAACGGATCTGGCCTTTAAGACCTAGAAAGTGACTAGGTCTACCTCCAACTTTGACCCGTCGATGCCTTGCCAAACCACCGCATGTATGCGCATCCTTTGTTTTTTGGCATCCTCGTTTAGTGTCCAGTAGGGCGTTTGCCCTTCGTCGGATAGTAACAGGTCGCTGGTGTGTATCGTACCGCTAACGCATCCTTTCAATGCTCAATCTACGCTTTTGGGTAAATTCTGTTGCCATTTACCAGTGTCCCCACCTGTGCACACCATTCCCGGGATTTGACAGTAACCGCTGGTTGTGCTGGTCACTGGGCGATAGTCCCAATGATGGCTCCCGTTCAGTGGCGTACGGCAAGCGGGATTTTTTTCCCGGAACGCGGAGATAGATTTATATAAGGGATGGCAAACATTGTGTCGTGAGTGAGTTTCAGTTCATGAAACGTCCTCAATTGCGAGCGAGACTAGGACGCGACGCACAATGCACACGGTGCTGCCAGTAGGACGCCGAACGGCCATCTGGCTGCCAGGTTAACGAACGGCGTCTGCAGGGAGAAAACCCCATCTGACTTGCTGATGTCCTGGTGTGGCATTGAGCAAACCCGACATCATGTTCGCCGATGTTCGGCTGACTCCAAAAATATTGTTGGGTCATTCCTACTCGATCCATGCTACACCGGTTACCGTGTGTCGCGTTGACGACTGATGGACGTCCAGTACGGTTTCCGCCGGTAACAGATAGTCATGATCGGGATAGAGCAAAGGAATCGCATTTTGCATCGTATGTGAATGCCTTCCATTGGCCCCGAACGTCATTTGATTGGATGCAAATATATCCGCCACCTGGCAACATATCAAAGCTGACTCATTGATGCGTGCACTGAGGTATTCCGACTAATCACCCATGATATTTTGTGGCCACGATAGACCCATCGAAGGCGTGGTTCAAATGTTCATGCAATAACATGGTGGGACACTGCATTACGGGCGTGTGATTGCAAGAACGCCACTGGGCTGGCAAACAAAGTTGATCGAGTCAGATTGGAGGCGGGCGTCTCACGATAAGAAACTCGTCTGATACGCCGCTGCCGAGGTCTTCAATGTGCTTGTTCACACGGGATATCCCACCGAACCTCACGAGTCCAACGCAATGCAATCATGTCGAGACATGGGTTGTGTAGCAGTGGCGCATACTCAATAGCTTGCGCATTGTGATCAGATCAGCCGATGAAGAGCTTATACCTTGCCGAAGGGATCATCTTACTCCCGACCAACACAGAGCTGAGTCACGCGTTCCTGGTCTGATAACTTGGACGTAAATTTGATACCATGACTCGACCGAGGGTAATAAAAGGCAGGTCTGGTAACCACTACTCCCACATGAACAACACACCAACCAGGCGTGCGGATAGTCCGTGCGGGATACGGGGGGGCGACGGCGAGCAAGATGCTGTCGCACAACTTGATGTGCGTGCATGAGAGTATTACCCCCCCTCCTCACCCCATACATAATTTGCATCAGATGGCCAAGCTGAGGATTCAACTGACCGATGCGCCCAAGCCCCTGCCAGATTTCACGAAGCTCAAGTTTGGCGCGGTGCGTGTCTTCTCTCGTTCGTCGCTTGTCCTGTGGGACGCGCCTTCTTACCGGTGATCGCCGCGTCACAGATGTACAGCGACCACATCGCCATCACGTCTTTTGACTCTGCAACGGGCTGGTCTGCACCGGAGATCAAGCCATACGGACCGCTCACGGTTGACCCTGCCTCGTCATGTCTACAGTACGCCAACGGCATGTTCGAGGGCATGAAGGTAAAGTTGCATGTCTGCGAAATGTTCTTCTAATCAAACACTTGTTACAGGCTTACCTTGGACATGACGGTAAATTGCGGTTGTTCCGCCCAGAGATGAACATGCGGCGTTTGGAACGGTCCGCCGCGCGTCTCGCACTTCCCGTGCGTACCCAGCTACTTCGCTCTCGTTTCCGCCGATCTTACAAATGGCTGTGCGCATAGCCCGTCGACGGCGACGCCGTGCTCGAGCTCATCAAGCGCCTCGTTCAGATTGACAAACGGTGGACTCCGGCACTCCCGGGGTACAGCCTGTACCTCCGCCCAACCATGATTGGTACCCGAACCGGTAACTGTCCTCCCCCTCTCCAATGTAGACGCTGATCCCTTGTGCCTTTCCCCCGGAATAGTGCTCGGGATTGCCGCCTCGGATGATGCAATCCTTTACATCATCGCCACCCCCGCGGGGCCCTACTTTGCTCACCCAATCTCGCTCCTCGCCGTGTCCTACGCCGTGCGGGCGTGGCCAGGCGGTACGGGCGGACACAAGCTCAGCGGCAACTACGCCCCCACATTTTTGCCACAACGCAACGCAGCTGCGGCGGGGTACGACCAGGTACTCTGGCTCTTGCCAGGAAACGACGGAAAAGGTGATTGGGTGACAGAGGGAGGAGCGATGAATATATTTGTCGTCGTTGATCGGGAGGACGGTCGTGGTGTGTCTTCGCGTCGCGACCGGGTGCCGTGCAAGGATGCATGCTGACGGCTGGACAGGCTGGGACGTTTTTACACCCCCATTGGACGGGACAATCTTACCGGGGGTGACACGCGCATCGTGTCTCGAGCTCCTCTCAGACCCTGCCTTTGTCGCCACCGTCGCCCCGCCTTCCGAGACCGAAAACGAGCCCGCCGAAACCGGCACTGAATCTGGAATTAGAAGCAAGGCAATTGCACTCCACCCGACCGAACGCGGATTTACGATCCAAGAACTCAGGGGTTGGATTGCGACGCACAAGTTCCGCGAGATTTTCTGTGTCGGCACGGCAGTGCTCGTGTGCGCGATTCATAAGATTGGGTTCGAAGGGCGTGACCTAGACGTACGCCCAGTGGGCGGGCATGGTGATGGACACGGGTTGGGCGCGGTCGGGCGCGCGATCCGGGCATGGCTTGTCGCCGTACAGGATGGCACATTGGAGTATAACGGTTGGGGAGTCGTGTGTGGATGAGGTCTGCTGAGGAAAGAAAAAGCCTGGGATGTGTTTGATGTTCAGTAGCCCTGGACATGAGTATAAAATGTATTACTCGTCCTGTCGGTTGAAAAATGTGTTATTGGGTCTCGGCGCTAAGTTGTGAGCGTGACTGTTTGCTGTTGGGACCGCCTTGTTCAGACCTGCCCCTTTTAAGCTGGTTTGAGCGATGCGATGCACCGCGATGGAATGTCCATGAGCACTAGATAAACGCGGCGCCATTCGGTGACGTCGAATACGGACAGCAACCACTAGGCTTGGGTGACTTCCAACTGGATGCCAAAGGTCGACAGTTGTGTGCGTGTGCATCGAATCCTTGAAATATGACGTTTGTATTCGGGCATCGCTCACTGTTGCCAGGCGAGGCCGACATTTACAAGTGGCGCAACCTGTTCCTGTAAGCCCGCCAATGTCAGACATTTACCGTGAGCTTGCGCGCTAAATGTTTTCATGTCGATCGTCGAGCTACTATTGAACATGCAGGCATACCACTCGACCCACGGTCGGTAATTCCCCAGTGGCCCACGGCACACATTGACTTGCCCTAGAGCAACGTTTAGTCGAATGCGAGTGTCTATGTACTTGATGTGGCATATAGCGAGCGAGAAGCTTGGGTGTTCTTGTACGGAGCGATCCAATGCATTTCGCTAGAGTGTACTATGCGAGTAGGCTGGGTCGCTGGATGGAAGCAACATTTAGTCGAATACAAGTCTACACACTATAGCACGGGACTTACGAAAATGCATCGCAGACGAACATGATGTAGTGCGTAAAAAAAAACAAAAACGGATCTCAAAATGAAATCCCTCACTTAATCCTCTTTCGAAACAGGACCTTTGCACGGGGATCGGCTATGATCGAGATGCCGAAACGTAGACTGCGGGAGCTTGTTGTATTGTCTTCCAGCTTGACGTCGTATGTTATAACGATACGCGCCAGTATGACCGGGGCTATAATGAAACAAACATCCAGTGATCTCTATATGAAAGCAGAAAGACAGAGAGCATCATACCACACATGCTTACCATGCCCAAACACTGGATACTCCACCGAAGAGGAAGCCGACTGACCCTTTGTTTTGTCAGCATCTTCTGCGTGCAAAGATCGAGTGGCGACGCCGATGAGCGTTCCTTTCGGTGTAAAGTTCCATCCGAGAATGTATAGTCTTTCATAGCCTTGCGCATGACGGCCACTGGAAGAACCCAGGTAATCAGTATAGCTGCTATGAAGGAATGCAAAGCTGACTGACTTGCACTCGTCCCTTCCAGTCGTTGGCCTTCCCTGAGAAAGCTGTTGATTTTATGCATTTTACTCAGTGAAGTTTTCGACCATCCTTCATTTTCGACGATGGTTTCGGCTTCCTCGCGAAGTGGTTGGACATACTGAGGATTCTCCGCAAGGTACAAAAGTGCGTGGGCAAAGCCCTATAACACAATACGTCGCCTCAAGTTAGGGCTACCATGTTAGTAGAAACCTACATTGGAAGACGTCTAACACAAAAGAATCAGTCAGAGGATAGAAATGAAAAAACTTCTCGCCCACATGAACAGCAGTAACATTGACGGATAACACGCGAGTTGTCAATGATTCCGGCGTCAATGGTGAACCCATTGCCTCTTTCATTGGCCATGAAACAAGGTCATTCTAAGAAAAAAGTGAACACATTCAACCCCAAGGGAGATCCACGAACAGACAGACGGGCTTCTCGACTTCTTTGTTCCCATACTCATTGGTATCTCTAAGTCGACGTTCGATGATTGGTCTAAGATGTTCCAGGCCACATGCAGCACCTTGAACAACACCTGTAAAGAAAAGGACTGTCAGACTGATGATTAGTAAGAGGCTTGGCGCCCACTAAGCAACTGAGATCGCCTACGGCCTTGAAATGTTGGGAAAAAGCCCTAACAAAATCCCTCGCTCGCTGACATCAAAAGTGTATTGAATGTTGAGATCAATCCAATCTGGGTCGCGGACTAGAGAAACGAACTGAGTGACACAGACAGTGACTGGAAGGGAAGTATGAAAAACAAACACAACGGAAGGCCAACAAACAACCTGTTGCTTGCCCTGCAGACGACCTTTTGTATGAGAGGCAATGCTTGTACACTTTTCCACTCTGAGTCGGCTAAGCTTCAATGCACGTTAAGTGATAATGGAACCAACACCTCAACCTCGCTGTGTGATCCAGAAGCTCGTCAAAAGCAGTACCAATCTCGTCTCTGATCTTAGGATATAACGTTGCAATATTGCGAGTGAGGTGATTACGAAGAGCCCAAGATCGTCTCCTAATGTATATCTGATGTTGAGTCTCTGCAGAGGACGTTCAGTGCAAGGCAATCCCAGGAGAATAGAACAATGGCTAACATCGTTGGTACCTTCTACAAAAGATAATTCCTCCTCTGGTGCTCTTATTACCTCTTCTACGTGTTCGTGGCTGCTCACGACGACCGTCCAGCGAAAGCGATCTGCAACCTTGAATAGCACTGCCTGATGCTCTGAGATGTGAGTTTCAACAAACACGAAAGACGGGGGACTAACCTTTTCGTATCCTTCCTGTATCTACTTCAAACCAGCCCACCAGGAACCAAGCTAGTTACTGCATCCAACCGTTGGGATTGCATCGAGCTAACGAAGCGAATCGAAGTTTAGCACTAGATGTGATATGGCCCAATAATGGAGGTGGTGATCTCGCTGACATTGGGGCGGCGTGAAAACTTGGCAATGACGAGAACAGAAGTAGCGACACTTGAACCGGTAGCAAGTCTGGCATGTTGGGTGGCCGATACGGTGTCGTAGGAATCCGAACAAGGGTTTCTGGGCTACAAATTTGTCTTGGATGAATTCCACGTCAGGTGAGGCAGGAATTATTAAACTTTCGATTGCATGGTGGTATGGCAAGTGTGTCTGAGATCCGAAGCCTCAGCTTACTGGCCGCGAGAAGTTTTGCCTTCAATCTGACGTCATGTCAACCACCACAATCCTCAGGAAGATCACATCGACGAGGTACATATTCCTCTTGTCAGGCCTCGCCTTCATCCTTTGGTCGCTGGCGGTCTCTGTAGTCCCAAAAGCATCCACCCTATCTGCACTCCTCCAAATGGATCTAGATCAAAGTACAACTAAAACGATAGAAGCACAGCAAGCAAGAAACACGAGCCCGAGTGACGTGTCCTCACAGAATAACCTGAACATTCGCCCTCACCACGGTATTGGAATTCCTCATGCGCACATCTATGTCATTTCGCTTGCCAATCGACAAGACAGACGGCAACAGATGGAGGTTCTGCGAACGATCCAGGATCTGACGTGGACTGTTATCGACGCCGTCCCCGGCAACGCGACGCTTGTAAATCGTATCCTCGACTGGGTAGCTTTCCAGCGCGCCGAGGGTAAGAAAACGGGCACGTCGGGCTTCCGTTGGCCGGAAGAGATAAACGCGCTTTCTGCCTCGCATGCGACACCCTTAAATCCATCTGGCTCTGATACGTGGGTCGAGACGTCGCCTTCCGCAAAGTCCAAGTCCGCCAAATCTGGCTTGACGTCTTCGAGGGTCCCGTGTTCGACGGAAGACGATGCGTTACCAGCATTCACGAAAGACATTCCGGAGTGGATGATACTTTCGCCTGCAAAAATCGCTTGTTGGCATTCGCACATCTTGGCTATTCGCCGGTTCGTTGACGGACGGGATGCACATGACCAGAATGACGTAGCTGTCATCCTCGAGGACGATATCGACATGGAAAAAGACATTTCCACGAGGCTGTCTCAGATCTGGACTTTCCTACCTGCAGGGTGGGACATCGTCTTCCTTGGTATGTACGATGATCCTGGCATGCACATGTCAGACAGCGCAAGTGAACCATTGCATCCTGAATCATTTCTATTGTATATCAAGGTCACTGCTGGTCCAACGAATCCTACTATTCATCGCTTACTGAATATACGAATATGAATCTTCATCCATCGCACTATCCAAAATGCACGCACGCGTACGCGCTCTCGCTCTCAGGTGCCCGGAGGCTTCTGCAGCATTTGCGCTATCCTCCCTTTGCGTACTCTCGTGCACTCGACCAAGCGTATGCGTGGCTTATCCGCAGTGGTCGCTTGAGGAGCTATTCCGTCGTTCCGAGTCTCGTTGTGCAAAGAAAGAGCGGATATAGCGATATTTCGGCAGGTTCTGGGAGCGAGTGGAAGGAACACCTGCAGGGCGGTGTGTTCGAGGCTTCTGGTTAAGTAAATCGTTGTGCAGATAAAATCCATGTAATTTACAAAATCCATGATGAAGGCGAGATGGAGGCGCAAATGGCCTTCTCATATTGCGGCAATGTACTACTACAGTAAAGCCAACTGTTCTGATGTTCAGTTCGGCATTGGCCATCACAGAATTCCCGTTTTACATACAGAATACGAATCACCACACCGTACGTGCGATAATCATTCCCAAAAGACATTGCCACACGCTGTTGGAAGCCAGACAAGGCCAAAGCCAACGACGGAGCGATGATATATCAACTTCAAGCCGTGGGCCCGGGCTCCAAGCCGTGAATGTGCTTTGGAACCCATCCCGATTGTCGCTCTCACGTATAACGCCATTTTTCGACACACTCAGCTGGTATGTGGAGCCGAGAGTCGACACGCCATAGACGGAGACGTCCGATGCCGAGTCGATGTTCAAGATTTGGTTTTGGCACGTATGGGTATCAAGGCAGGTTTGAGTGTAGTTCTGACAAAACAGTGGGTAAAGCAAGGATAGATGTTTCATAGCCACGTACTTGGAAAAAGCTGTAAAAGCCCGCACCTATGTGAGATGGCATCACTTACATAGCTGAGATAACGATTAACGTGCTACTTACCAAAAAGAATGATATCAGAAGAAGATTGAATGTACATTGCCCAGGCGGCGTTCACATTATGGATGAATGTGGGATCAAGATATGCGGAAGAAGATCTATATGGCAAGGGGGCAGGAGGCATAGGTTGGTAGTAAGGCTACCCGCGAGAGTGGTCAGCAACAACGTGAACGAAAACGCTAGATGTCCACCCACAGTTTCAGTCTGAGCAAAGCCAATGTAATGGTTCCGAGCGTTCACCAAGTTATATTGGTAGAGAACCGCGTGTTCCGCTATAACGATGTATGAATACTGCATCCAAACGGCTACCGCACTCAAAGTGACTCACATGCTATGACCAAGAAAATTGTTAGAATTAGTGAGGACAAAATTGCGGTCGACTTACAAGTTCCGATGAACCAAACAGGTCCTGCAGACTCCGAAAGCACACCACGCCCAGTAAAAATTGAAATCTGAGGCGAGTTCCTTGCATCCAAATCATGGTCTGCAGTCCACACCCAGGTCCCCTTTTAATTGATTGAATGCGCGACCCAGGGGTAGATGAAATAAAACTAACCTCAAAGTATGCGCTAGACTCGGGGGTTAGATGGATGCCCAAAAAGGCAGACTGGCAATATATGTTGACGGAGCCGGACGGGCACTGTGCATGCTGCAAATTCGTACCCACAGCTAGATGGTTAGTATTAGTTGATTCCTGATCAAAAAAGTGTATGCGATATATACAGACCTCCTCCGATCCTGCCAGGCGAATGAATGAAACAACCTCTTGCATGCACATGACGGCGTACCGGACGTGAGTGTCCCAAAGACCAGCAGCACCTTGCTGATCAGAGGGATCATGGACATTCCATTCAAGCAGAATTGCTCCGGCAGCTGCAAAGTGCCAAATCTGCTATGGAAAAGGGAGCTCCCAGTAGGTGTAATTGCTTACCTGGGCCAACCGTAGCGAAGAGGATGTCGCTGATTTCCAAAACACCTTGAGAGCCAGTCGTGCCTGCTTGCACAACGACCCGTGGTTTGCTTTGGTATTGAAATTTTATGCCTCCCGCAAGGATGACGGGCCATACTTCTCCGACAACCTGAGTCCCTGCAGGAATTGTGATCGTGTCCGTGACATAGTATACGCCTGCATCGAAGAAAATGATCTTGCATCCAGCATACTGTGAGACACGTGGTAAGACAGTATCGCAGGACTCATCGTAAACATCAGAAATACCTCGTCGAAGACCTTCTGGATAGCCGCAGTGTCATCCGTCAGGCCGTCACCCTTGGCACCTTGACTTTTGAGGCTCACGAACTGGCTAGGTGCGTAGTCTATATACTGAGGATGAGCCTTTCCAAAGATCTGGCCCGAGCTGCCATCGAGCAGCACAGAGGGCTTGTTGGCGGATGTAATGCTGCCTTGTACCCAGGTCTTCTGGCCCTCGATTCCATAGTAGACATTTCCTTGAGCCCACGAGGAAATAGTATTAGTACCCCCTGCGAGAATAACATCTCCATTCGCAAGGCCAATCGCCGTTGGAACGTTAGTTAGCTTGATATTATTGAGAACTAGGGAGTACGGAAGGGTGCCGTGGCTGGCCGCAGAGGACTGAATGAATGTGGATGTGTCCGTGACGATTGCATCAATAATGGCCTCAGAGCCAACGCCCTGGAGGAGTTTAGTAATTGATGAAAGTACAACTGGATGAAGATTTTTCTCACCTGGTCCGCTGCCGTGCTTCCACCAACATTCAGATCAAAGCCAACCTATGAAGAACAATCAGATATGTTCCTCGTCGGAACACCGGTTCTAATTCCCTCACCCGGCAATTGGTGATAGTAACACCCTGGAAAGTGAATCCTGGAGAAGTTATGAGAGAAAATCTTAACTGGTCGGGAGTGAAGTAACGCACCCCAATTCCAAATGCCAGACACAGCTGAGAAGTACCCAGATGGAGCTTCAGTTTACTGTTGGAAAGTCATGATCCTACTCACCAACATCAGCATTGTTAATAGTAAGGTTTCGAACTGTGAACTGTTGATTCCCCACAAGGATGCCCACCTTTCCTGAATGAGGGTTCGTTATGTTGTCTCGTTAACTAGCAGTTATGAACTACCTCCATTAAAAACAATGTCTACAAGTTATAAGCCCAGGGTTATAATCGTTACTATTACGCTTACTTACCCCCCATGAAGCCACCACTAAAGTGATGCAGGCTGTCACTACTGAAGCCTAATCCACTGCAGAAACACTCACCTTCCATTCTCCATGAATATTCCTATAATAGAAATGAGGGTTCATCCTCGGAAATAGTTATTCCCCTCCTTACCTCGATGGTTAGTGCCGGATGCAGTAGACATCTCAACCACGACGTTAACGAGTGAAGTCGCTTGGGCCACCTGCCAGTGCAAACCTGTCGCCTCTTTCTCGGAATGAACCTGTCTTAAGTCGATGATCAGGTTCCGCACAGAACGGAAACTCCATCGGGACTAATTTCAGTAAACGGGCGATACAAGACAGCCGAAAACACATACAAGTTATTTTGATTAGCAAACCACTGAGCGCCCCAACCATCGGGGATGTAGGGGTCAGCGTCTGCTCCACATTAAATCAGCTGAATCGAAGTGGCGCAAAAGAACAAACCGATGACTGCAATTCCGTTGAAATTCGGGCTTGCGCGAATCGTTGGAGGATTCTTGGCATCCCCAATTAATTGAGTATAGTAGTAAGTTTCAATAGGCGATGACACAAGAAATTCGCTTATCGTGGCTCAGTGCGGCACAAACACTGAGCGAATAGAATTCAGTATGCTCACCCCTGAGGGAAATATACAATCGCTGGAGCAACACTACAAACATATATTGAGTTAGAAAGCGTGGTCGGAGATGACCACCAACGTCGATGAATTGCACCATGTTCCACCACCACAGCGATTACCATACGACATGGCTAAGCTAGGAACGCGGACCTAAGTGAAAATCCAAGTGAAACAATCACGAACCCAACTTGATCGCAAAGGTATCATCATGAATCCCATCACCCTTGGCCCCAAAGTCTTTTACATTACGAAAAACTTGATATGAACTTGGGTTGGGGTGGAGCGGGGACGAACCCTGGTGTCTGATCGTTTCAAGCCAATAGGGCTCGGAAGGCGACGCGAGGCCACCGCTTAGAGGAGTTGTACACGACGATCCAAGACCGGAGGCGAGGCGAGCAGCGGATAGTAGTAAACCGAGGAATGGAAACGCGACACCAAACCACATGGCTGATGGAAAGTATAAAGTCATTAGGAGAGTGGACCAATATTAGGAGATATTTTTACCTCTTTATCGGGCGCGTCGCAGTGCCGCGAGGTTAATGTTCACTCTGATATGATAGTGACAACCACGTATCATTCACGAATTGCGCTAATAACCAGCGTAGTGAGAAAAAAGACGACGTACGTATCTGCTAGGGAAATGATGTAGACAACGGCGTTGCTAGGATGTGTAGATCGTGAAACCAAAGACGTAAGGTGAGTCCAAAAGGGAGAGGCTAACTGGTATTGCAAGCGTCTTTGAAACAACAGGAAGCTGATGAACCTTTTGGACTGCGAGCGATGGAGGAACAGAAGATCAGCTGAGTAAGGGACTGAGACTGAGACTTAGTGTTCTTAGGTAGCGAGAGAATTTGCGTGCAAAAGAAATGGGAAAGTGATGGGCTAGGGGGCCTGAGTTGAATGGCACGAGTCCAGCGCATGCCCGGTTGTGACATACGTCATCGCAGGAGCCGAGCCTCGCTGCCTGGGCACAGCTTGCTCGTGGTCCCAGGCCTACTCACCTCGTGGGTGATCAATTGATCTATGAAGAGCTGCTGAGTCTGGTGGAGTTAGAATTCGCTCGGAGATCACTGATTTATGTAATACCACACGGCCCTTTCTACATGCAATCCACGTCTTGATATGCTTGTTGAAACGTTGACACTTCATGCTGAGGACAACAGCACTGCGGTAGACCTTCAGCTTTCCGAGTCGAAGGGCTGGTTTAAATAGAGTTTGATCAAGGCATCATGGCAAGGTTTGAGCTTTCCGAATCAAATAAAGAACCTCATATATTGGCAAGAGACGCCACCAGCAGTACTTCAAGTATGCCACCGTTTCTGCACTAGAGTCGATTTGGCAAATATCATACGTACTTAGGGTAGACATCATTCTTCACCATCCTCTGCAACCATTCCTTTGTTGGCAAAGAAAAAGAAAGAAAAACTGCAGCATAGACAGATTTCCAGTGAGGGTGTTTAGCTCCGCTATTGTTCCTCGGGGTTAGGGATGGCTCAATAGCATATAACGTTCTCCCCGCGTTCTCTATCGAGTTGTCTTATTTTGTTCTGCAATTAAATACAAATCCATGTCAGTGTCTTCATCAGCCGATGTAGTCCCAAAAGCGGAAAAGAAAACAGTGGAAGGGGAGGGGGAGAGTAAAAAAAAAAGTGAATACCAACTTCGAGAGTGAACAAGTGGGCGTCGTATGACGCAGGGGCAAGTAAACGCATGCTGTCTGCAAGTTGGTAAAGGTAATCCTGTGCACATGTTCACGGGTCGTGACGATGGAGAAGTCCAGGAATAAGAGGCACATGCCTTGTTGCGACCTGATGGACCGACAGCGCGCCAGATAAGCATAGCGAGGTTATCAAGGGGTTCAGAGCGGACTGGTAAAACAGGTTATCGATGCTGCTCTACGGCGGGAAGAGGTGGCAGTATACCTACCGAATGACGGATTGTCTGGTCGGCTGATATAGCACTGCAAGATGCGATGTGATCATACATCCCGGCATGGAAAAGAAAGAAGAAGCGCAACGCACGCATGCACCGTGTATGATAACTCTCTCCTTACCGCCTTCCTTTGTATACACGTCCAGCGTTTCTACCATGTAGTCCTGTCACAGATCTCATGAGTTCTTAATGTAACCAGAATACAAGAAGAGGAAGCACACCGTCTCACGGTTGGCTACGACGCCGAGTTGTGGGTTATAATTCTAGGGCACGAGAAGGAAACCTACTCAGGTAATCACGAACTTCAGCGACGTGCTTCGGGTCTATCGTAAACGCTACGCCTGTTTCAAGCCAATATATTCAACACTTTCCTATACAAAAGATAGAAATGCGTACCCCACACGATGTCTTCTTCTGGGAACGTATCCTGTGAAATCCCAGAACAAGAAACGACCACAGCAAAAAAGTAAAGGCGTGAGTAGATTTGTCTCACTACCATGTTTATGGGAAGGCGGAATTTATTACTCACACATTGTGCTATGTGGCTCCAGTCTTCCTTGTGAATGATCGTCACCACACGTCCAGGGTTCTTGTGAGTGGGGAAACGCTATCACCAGAGAGTCCCAGGCCTGCGCACATGAGTGAACCCACCTCCGGTGTCCCTCGATGGTCATAGGATTTCAGAGCGAAACGACGAACGAACCCTTTCAAGAATCCAGGGACTGAGAGTGTGTGAGGCATCATTCTTTGCTTAGGAGATAAAAAGCAGACTTGCCCTGGGAAATTACGTGTGGAGGAGGCTGTTGGGCATGGATCGTCAATTTATATAATTCAAGAAGGGACGTAAGAAATACCCACCTTGAATATGAGTGAGCCGTATCCAAATACCACGAAGGGAGAAGTAGTCATTTTGTTTCCTGTCAAAGTTGATCTGTATGGCGGTTGCGCAGGGGGCTCCATCTCGTTATATACGCCAGTGCACCCGGAGCGCTAACGCGCATATAACCCGATGTTGACGGTAAGATTTCCCTCCATGCAAATGGCATAGCCTTCGTCGCGTGTTCGGACGCCAGTTCGGTTTCGTAGGCGCGCTATGTCCACTAGGTGCCATTTCAAACTCGGGTCAGGGTCTTTGTTTCTGCCGGGGCGTTGGGTCAAACGAACGCCGGGGATGATTTATGTAATAGTTCTCGCTATCTTGTTCTAATTTCGCATCCTGTAAACATGCTATCATGAGACCACAACCTGAACATATGAGGTGTGGAAGTAGCCAACCGTGTGAACATCGTGAGACAGGATGTTGTCTTTCTAGATGTGGGGCCTATTGACACGACCAAGACAATGACTAATCGGATCCAACTAGCTGTGTGCTGTGCCTTTGCCAAGTATCATATATCATGCCTATAGTCTTCTACGAACGAGAGTCTGGGGCGGCTACACTGCCACTAGCCTGCTGGGAAGGCACAACCTGTACGGGGCAATGACTGACAGGCTGAATGGTGCTTTTTTTATCTACGTAACTAGCACGTCATGGCAGACACTTTTAATGAAACTCAAAATGCATCCACTTTCGTAAGTTTCCATTCCATCGAACAGCTCGACTGCAGTGAGGCTGTATTCATGGTGAGTCGCAAACAGTGTGAATGTTCCAACTTCTATATTGGCACATTCTCCGCATTTTTTCCTTCAGCATGCCGGACGCCTTGTGGTCGATCCGGTTAATATTCTCATTCTCTGCCGGAGCGACAAACTGAATTGTATATTCAAATGCAACCAGTGTGATCACTTCTCAGAAAGCACGCCTCTTCATTTAATACTCATTGATAAGGGTTGGGCGTCTCCACCAACTTCAAATACTGCGGCACAAAATTTTTGTTCAATTGTTGTGCTATGTTGGCGTGTTGTTTCAGACGCGAGACGGTGTGATGAAACAGGTGAATTATCACAGACGTCGGAATGGAGATCTCCTTCCCCTCTTCACGGATGCATGGAATAAATATTGCTCTGGTTTTGACAAATGAGTGTACCATAGGGCGCTGGGCAAGTCCAAACAGAGTCTACGGTTTAACAGCTCATTACGGTAGGTCTGTTGTAAGACCACTTCACACTGATTCGCACTGCCTTTGCCGCCCTCATTTCCTCTCTTTCCGTCGCGACTGTCTCGTTTTCTGTTCCCGATCAACTCCCCTTGGACGACGAGACATCCACCGTTCTCGTCTTGCTTTGAACGTTTTTCTGTCGTGTCCATTGTCCATTCCCTGGCACGTTGGTATGATAAACCCATGATGCCCTCAAACCCTAAGCGGAGCGGGCAACCGGACAATGGCAAGCGACATACCATATATCCATCTTTCTTCATCTCCGAGAAATGAGGCTTGAGTTGTCCTTGGTATGTGACTTAGCACCCTAGGTACTGCACCTTGGGCTGAGCCTTCCCCTTCCCCCTCCAGAATACCCTTGATTCATATTGCATCCCCTCGGGAATCCCCACTGCGCTCAAGCACATTCCATGTATGACCTTCAATACCCATGAACCCGCATATTTATCGTCAATAATGTACGTCAAGATGCAATGCTTGATCACACTGAACGTTGCCTCAACCGATCAACCCGGCATCTGGGATGGGCTTCGTGTTCGATTTCATATTCGAGCTTCAAGGGTGTGCGTGTGAGCAATCACTCTCTACAGCATGTGGTTTGTCCCGGCGCCAACCTACATAGCCCATCACTAATAGCTTTATCTGGGCTCTCCGGGCTCTCGTCAATGTTCCTACTCCACTCGTTCCTCATCGAGTTCTCGGATTCGTGCCTGATGCAAAGGGTAGGCGTAGTGACGATGCCAGCCAGAGAAAAAATCACCTCGAGTGCAAATAGGTAGGAATCGCTGGACGCTGGTGCAAGCGCGCGGACGCTCTCCGCAAGTTGGTAGAGGTAATCCTGAGTGTGGTGCATTCCAGTTACATGATTGTGGTGAGATGTGAAACGAAATGGAGATGGGACGCACCTTGTTCCTGCCAGAAGGACCAACAGAGCGCCAAATGAGCATTGCAAGATCACCGAGAGGTTCAGCGCCAACTGATGGGCGATATTATGAGGGCGTAACGAAGGATGGGAAATTGGAACATACTAAAGGAAGGGTTGTCCGGGCGACCAACATAACACTATACAGTTGTCATATCAGACGCCATTCCTTTTGCCACACCTCCTGGTGCACGTGGAATACATACATATGCCTGTGCGGATAGATTTGGTCATTGGACTGCTGTGCACGAGTGCAGAGGGCAATGGGAATGGGAAATAGACGCACATTGCGAACGACGACTTTCTCTACGCCATTGTCTATGGTATATACATCTAGTGTTTCTAACGTATACCCATCCTACCATTGAAAAGAGTGTCAGGATCGGAAACGAAGCCATACCTCCGCATACGATGCACGCACCTTTTCCCGGTAATCTGTTTAAAAGTCAACAGATTACTCGTATCATGTGGCTGGGAAGTCGTTGCCTCTGGCCGTATGTACCAATTTAGGACTCACCCAAATAATCACGCACTTCAGCGACATACGCCGGATCTATGGTAAAGGCTACGCCTATTCGATCACATTGTAAGCTCATGGATCAGCACAGTTCTTGCTGGATAAACGGATGTGCACTCACCCCATACGACATCGTCGTGCGGAAATTCATCCTGTTCGACGCTTGAACGGTGAGAGAACCGAGAAAAGTAAATTCAACACATACAGATGGAGAAAATTTGCTCCAATCTTCTTTATGTACCAACGTGACAACTCGTCCGGGGTTCTGGTGTAGTGCAGCACCATTCGGTGATCAAGAAAAAAGTGAATGTCAGCGTGTCAAGTTAAAAACCACACGATCAACGGATCCAACAACAAATACTCACCTCTAACGTTCCTCGATGATCGTGCGATTTTTGTGCGAACCGCCGAACGTAGCCTTTCAAGAAACCTGAAACTAGAGGGAATAAAAAATTGAACCGAAGAAAGAGCTTAAACAGGGTATACCTTGAGATACAACATGTGGGGGAGGCTATTGATCAACCAGAGCCACCGCTCAATCCAATAAGATTGAACAGGCCGTCACATTATAGGTCCAGACATACTTTGAAAATTAGAGATCCATAACCGAAGACAATGAACGGAAGGATGGCCATAACTTGTCTCTTCCGACTTGAACTAGATGAATAACTGACCTGATAAGGTCAGTACTACATACGTGTCACCGTTCGATTGGCAAGCAGCATCATTTTGACCGGAGTCGTAAATTTAACAGACTTGCGAGTTGCTATACTAGATTTACACAACAAAAACTGCACCTTCCCAAACGCTATGTTCGCACACATGCATGAGTACATTTGTGCGCCAAAGATAAGCCCTCTTTTTCTTTTTCTTTTTTTTTTTTGAAAATAAACGGTGAAGTAGAATGTGGCATACTTTCAACTCCGCTTGGGCGGATCTTTCCTTGGACAATCGGATCAGATCCAACACGGACTGGATAGACAAGACGCGCGTGTTTATTCTTGATTCATTGGAAATCTTTACAATATCAGGAACGAAAGGAAATACATCAGGGTCAAATTCACAGGACGTTGACCACTTTCCACCAGTCCTCACTTAAAGTTATACTTAGCTTTCGTTAACCTCTTAATAGGTGTTGACCAAATCCAGTACAAAAGATGCGCAGCTCTGAAATGTGGCGGCATAATCACCATCTTTTCATCCTTGTCAATCGCACGGATACATCGCTCGGCGACGAATTCGCGCTTAAACCCGTGTTTGTTTGGGTCTGCTTCATGAATGACGGGAGCAGAAATTCCGGGCGGGTTGTCGACTGCAGAAGCTCGGAAACTGCCTTCTATGGTTGATGGGAGGACTAGTGTAAAGTTGATAGAAGGATGTTCAATGGCCAGCACTTGGTATAGCAGCAATGATGCAGATTTCGTGGCGGCATAGAGCGAACGTGTTGGTGCAGGAATGATAGCGGCAGCAGTCGACAACAAAAGTATTGTCGGCGACAATGAAGTATAAGAAAGTTGGGGAATCTGGTTAAATGCTACGTCAATGCACCTCGCAACACGTCTCAAGAGGTCTTACGAATGTGACTGCGGCAATATAGGGTCCAATAAAGTTACCATCTACTGCAGCTTTGGCTGCGTTCACGGCATGCTGGACACCCTCCGGGCTAGCTTGAGACCCTGTGATTTCTGACTCAGACATATCGACGCCCGCTACTGACATGAGTGGCTGGAGAGCGGAGACGCCCGCGGTTAAGATAAGGGTGTCGAGTCCAGTCCATGCTATAAGCATAGGTAAGAGCATGTAAGACGGCATCCTAACTACTGACCTTTCTGAACATTTTCGCGTAATTGGATCATGTCTTGTACATTGGCACAATCTGCTCTTTGGCCGAGTACGCGACCATGGAATCCCGCTTGCTCGGAGATATCCTTGCATTCCTGCACCACCTCATCGAGCTTGGGCTGTCGCCTGGCCACGACGCACACAAAAGCTCCACGAGAAGCATATCTATGGGCCAAAGTCCTTCCCACGCCGCTGCTTGCGCCGAGAATCAAAACGCGCTCATGCTTTGGAGAAATTTTAGATGTGCGTCGGAGTCGGCGTGATCGAAGGAGGTATAGAGCACAGAGAGCGAGGGCTACGGCGCCGGCTGTCGAACTGAGAGGCCAATTTTGAGTGATTGGAAGAATTTCACTGAGTGGTTTGGAGAACATGATGGAGAAAAGTTCTAACGTGCCACCACGCCTGCGCTGCGCGCTGTCAACTTTCAAACGTCAGTTACATCACCC